>JAODOY010004783.1:0-10760 GCA_025399855.1 Forbesichthys papilliferus
AGATGGGTGGATGGTTGGATGGATGGATGGGTGGATAGATGGGTGGATGGTTGGATGGATGGATGGATGGATGGATGGGTGGATAGATGGGTGGATGGTTGGATGGATGGATGGGTGGATAGATGGGTGGATGGTTGGATGGATGGATGGATGGATGGATGGGTGGATAGATGGGTGGATGGTTGGATGGATGGATGGGTGGATAGATGGGTGGATGGTTGGATGGATGGATGGATGGATGGATGCAACCTAGGGACCAGAATACATTCCGAGCAAACAAGCCAGAAGCCCCAAACCACTAATCGTGTCTGACGAGCGGAACCAAAGCCAAACAAGGGTCTGCCATAATTACACTTCCACTACACATTCCACAATGACCATCACTAGTCATTTTACAACATCTGGTATACCCCTCCTACCCCCTCAATAAAACAAGCATACACTGTTCTCAAACCTCCTGACCCAAGACCCACAAATCCTTGTTATTAGCATAACATCAGCCAATTACTATTATTTCTTAACTAACAGTATTATTAGCCTATTAGTAGCAGATTTCTTTTTATTCAAAGCAACTTCAAGTGTTGCTTTGAATAAAAGCAACACTTACTAGTGAGTGGGTAGGGAACATATGGCTCTTTACTTGTAGTACGTGTCTCTGAAGTAAATGTGTGTTTTCTTTTTCATTACAGTCATTATTCAAATAATTATCATGTGCTTGTGTATGTCAGAGGTCTTGTTGTGGTTCTGGTGCGTTCCATAGTCGGGGGGATTTAGTAGAGCCAGAATCAGCTGTGAGCGTGTGAGAGAGTCCTGACATGGGAGCCCGGGGGCCGCGCTGCTATGCGGGTCCCCACGGGAACCTTCTAGGTGCCGAGGTCAACGCCTTGTGCTCCAGCAGGCGTACATCAACCCAGCGGCATGACATCACCGCTCACGCTGGCCAAGTCATCGCCATAACGACACAAACAAGAGCAATGTGTTGTGTAAACCCCTAGGCTGTGAGAGTAGTTCACTGAGGTGATATACTGTATACTGTATAGTAGAAAACACCAGCAATGTACTTTATTGCCTTAGTGTCTGCTAAATTACGTACATATTGTGTACAAGAAGATTGTGAGTGCATTTGTGAGATGTGTGTGTATATAATGATTCGAAGTATTATACATGCTGTGTGTGTATGCATTTCATTTGTGTATTAGTGCACAGTGTGTGTGTGTGTGTGTGTGTGTGTGTGTGCGCACTTGATATCCAGTGTTCACAATCAGAGCTCCTTGTTAAGCACGGCCGGAATCTGCTGGAATCAGACATGCCTCGTTCTACACAGATAATAGCTCTAATCCTCGTATCTCTCTAGAACATGCAAACAGAAATACAGCAGCTTGATTTGGCCCAACGTTCATACTTGGCCGTGAACCCACAGCACAATCAATCTAATGAGCTCATAAAGCCAGTCCCACACAGGAAACAATGCAGTGAAAACCTCAGGGGTTGGAGTAGCTATTGTAACAGCAGTTTAGACAGAATACAAAAAAGAAATGCAATAATAATACAGGCATTGGTGTATAACGTTTAGTATATAATAGCTCTGTGCCCCTGCACACCTGGCACGTACACAGTGTACACAACTATATAAGATACAGAACCTACACAACCGGCTGCAACACGCACGTGCATTCACAGAAAAAGCCACCCCCGCTGAAATGCTTTGTGTTTTGTAAGCATGCACAGACTCACACACACACACACACACACCACTCAATTCACCATTGGACAGGGAGTCCGGGGGCACCTACCTGGAGCCTATTTCCACTCCTCCCCTCTCTCTCCCCTTCCCCCAGAATGGGAGGTGGGAGGAGGGATGGGGACGTGGTGGTGATGGGCGGGGCCATCGCTGAACAGAGGCAGGATGTTTCAACATTAGAAACCTAGTCAGCAGATCGACTGAGTGATTGGGCACGGAATGATCGAGGACAAGGGCAACAACACAGGAGGCAGACAGGATGCAGAATGAATAGGCATTCTGTCATCATCATCATCAAGTGAACTGGGTGCCAGTCCACGGTCAATACAGGCGGGCAGTTACTTTTTCTTCAGTCACGCTACGCAAAATAGTCGAATGAGTTGAAAATATTCGCTGTGTGAATGTACAAGAGTTGCCCGGTTTGATCACACACGGATGTATTGCTCAGCGAAATCACATAGTGATTAGAACATTCAGCAGTTCTGTAGAGGAGCACTTTCCAACCCACACTTTGAGTGATGCTGCGTGTTTAGTCCTCATCTCTGACATGAGGCGCTGACAGACGGAATGTCTGGGACCCCGTGATGCTAGCTAGACCTTACAGACGCATTATTATTGGAGTCCATACGTTAACGTGTCCGTGTCACGTGTCTACGGATTAGAAATGACTGCGCACTGAAACTACAAACTACACACTGGTGAGCTATTGCAAACACACGCTAGCTGAGAGGGTGGCGACCGATAATGCTCTAAGAATCGTACATGATCATGCGATCACGTGTGCTGGCCTGTGTCTGCATATCTGTGATAAAGTGGCAACATGCACGTTTCTCCTAACACAAAAATCACAAACTGCACTCCTCCCTCAATGTGCCACAAGGTAAAATAGTCCTTCATGGATTAGCCCACCTTGTATGCAAGCAGACGCTCACATACTGTATCTCACATAAGTGTGCGTGTGCGTGTACACAAACTCAGATGGGAGAAGAGACACTGTGTGACACAATAGTGAAAAGTGAATTAGTTCTAGGTGCCGCTGGCTGTCTACAGGAACAGCCGGGATGGATGAAACTGGGATTAAAAGTTGATAGAAATAGATGAGAACCCTTTCAAGCGTTCGACCCTGCACCACAGAGCAAAGGAGAAGCTGTCCTCCTGAGCGTATACACACACTATGCTGTTCTTAATAAACTCCTGTTCCCACACACATGGCTACAATATAACATAATGGATATCTTATTTTCATAATTATATTTGATTTATACAGTATATCCAGACGAATATATGAATAGATGTGGTAGTTTGCGTATATTATTTGGTATGCGTAAAGATACATGCAACATTGTGTTTCTGGGGTTCAGAATTCATTTCTACATTTACGGACTATGATTTTTTTTCCACGTGGGCTAAATATTAAGACAAGGCCTGGACAATGCATTGCATTCATTTAGCCACTTGTGTGATCATTATGTCATTGTTTTATAGTTCTGGTCAATGTCCTCCTGTTGTCAGTTAACCTCATTTAGAGAGACATGACGTTGGACTGAACTTTTTATATTTCATAGCAGAGAGAGGTCAAACACACAGAAAGGATAACGCTGTCAACAATCTGTAATAAATAAAGGCAGATTAAAGAGTAGGCCTGAACATGGTCGCAGATTGAGGACATCATTACTGAATGACATTTATTGTCCAAGCCACAACAATCCAGCGCTTTGTTGCCCAGATGAAGTCACTAATCCACACACTCAGATTCATTTACTTGTTCACCAACATGTTGTTGTGCCAAACTATCTGATAGGCCTACAGTACAGTATGTCGTACTCGTGACATGCTTGGAATTTATGTTAGAATAACACTACAGTAGTACAGTATGACTGACTTGAACATGACTGATTCACACGGGTATCACCGTATAGTTTGCAAGAGTATTTTGTTTCTATTGATTGTTTATACAGCCATTTGGAATGTGAGAAAATTCCTTGACCCTCAGGCTGCAGGAAACTAGGTCAACCATACCCGAGAATATTTGCAAAACCTTTCAAGATAGCTATTTTTAGTGCCGTGACACTATTGGGGGAGCAGTGTGGGTAACAGACCACATGTAAAGCTTTCCCACGCTTTCCCAGACATAAATATTTGATTTAAAGGAGAAAAGGAAAAGAACATTGACCTCACATCATGGAGACCAGACTGGCAAACATGACGACATCCTGAGACCAATGCTGAGCATGACTAAAGTCACCTGCATATTGACATAATCACTCATATACACACACACACACACACACACACACACACACGCACACACACACACACACACACAGCAACTGTATGAAGATCCCATTAATCTGGAGAAAATGTTTTCTGTTTTATTATTGCCACGGCGATTGCTCGTCCTACCACTGGCCCTCCCCTCTCCATCCTATACTCCGCTGAAGCAGCTGTGCAGACGGCTGGCTTTCTCGCTCACCCTCTTTCAAAATTACTGCATCTATACTGGCTGGCGCTACACGTTAACGTTGTCAACCTCCACCTGTTGCCATGGCACCGTGTCCTGCCCTGAGATGGTATAAACAGGTGCAGGGTGGTTACCCAGGACCATGGGGCACTGCTACACAGCAGCTGGCATTCACAAGTTTGAAGTGGTGAGGGGAAAATATGCTTCATACTGAACCATGATATGTGGTTTATAAAGTTTATAAAGCAGGCCAAGTGGACAGAGCTTCAGGCACAGCCTTTTCATTTTGGGTTCAGCTGCAACAAGCCACATTTGAGTCACTACCCAAGCTATACACAGCATGGTGACCAATGGATGTTCAAGTGAGACAGACGAATGCTGTTCATGAACAAATTAAAGGTGCACTCCTTGAGTGGTGCCAACGTTTGCCTTTGTTGCTGAAGCCGGCGTGGCTAACACATCCCTGACCTGTTTATTGCTGCCGTGACACTACAGCCTGGGTAACAAACATAAACAGTGAGCGGGGGCTCAACACAAACTGTACAAATAAAAGACAGAACACATAGCCCATGCCAAATTTCCGCAAATATCACCATTGACCCAAGTGAGTGAGTGAGTGAGTGAGTGAGTGAGCGAGCGAGCGAGAGAGAGAGCATTTTGAAAGTGTTTATCTGCACCTTCGTGGGAACTTTGTGTGAGAGAATGTATATGTTGTGCCTTTGCATGTGCACATTCTGTCCACGTGTGTGTGTGTGTGTGTGTGTGTTTCAGCTGTTTATTGTCTCTAGCGCTCATTCAGTTGCCACTGACAATGACAATGTGTATGTTTCCTACACCGCTGCGGGAATCTACTCCGGGGAACATTTGGCTTGAGTGACTCCGCTTCCTCCCATTTCTAAGACCCCCCAACACCCCCCACCCCTCTATCCGACCCTTGTTCCTCGTCAGCTGCTGCAGGACTGATCCAGATGTGATGGGGGGAGATGCTTGGACAGGAAAGGGGGAGCGAGAGCCAAATAAAGAAAGAGAGCAATGGAGAGAGACTACCACATCAATCTGGTGATAGTTGGTGATAGAAATTACAGGGCTGCTCAGATTCTCTCTCTCTCTCTATAAAACCCAATTCTCTCTATTATTTTAAATCTCTCTCTCTCTTTCTCACACACAAACACATTAAACAAAGAGAGAGATTGTGATCTGATGGGATGTATGTGCGTGTCGCGACAGAGTGAATCAATGAACAATGTCCTGTGGGAGATTTTGTGTTGATGTTTAGAAGGCTTATTTATTAGAGGGCCTAGGCTGCACGGCGGACTTTTGTTCTCGCTCAGCGACCAAAGAGGGGGAAGATCAATACAGACCGGAGAGACCCAGGATAAATAGCAATGAAGAGAGCCAATACCTCCCTCCATCTCTCTCTCACTGAACACTGTTAAGAGCAAAACCTAATAGCATTGGCAAACCTTTGAAATCAAAGCATGCATGCAAAAAGGGACACACACACACACACACACACAAAGCATGGGACTACGCGTGCATTAGTCAGTCAGAAATTCGAGAACTGGAATACTCCACGGGACTTCTCTCACAAACTGACCGTACTCATAATACAATCCAGTGCCGCTCTACTCACTATTCAATGTGTCTTCCATCAAGTTGTTAGATTGTCTCTAACATCCCAACAGCCGGCATTCGCACGGCACCCGACATTCCCCCGAACTTCTGCGTCTTACACAGAACTTTGACTCGGCCAATAAGACCGTGTGACTCTTCTTCTTCTCTCTCTCTCTCTCGCTAAAATACAACATGCTAAATGAGTACTCACCTTACCAAAGCCAGTGTTGTCTGAGGCTGAGCACAGAGCTGCCGTACAAGAGGCGTGCGGTGGAGAACAATGCTTGCCTGCTGGAGTCGAGCGGAGAGACACAGAGCGCCAGTCATCGGGGCTGCTATGGGGTGGGAGGTGGTGGGGGGAGGGTGGAGGGAGGGTGGGGGGGAGCTGGAGGCTAAGCTAACTCAGGTTTGGCAGGAGGGAAAGGGAGTGAACTCTGTAGCAGTTTCCCTCCATCCCGAGTTCTTAAGAGGCTCACGCTGTGCTGAGTCGTTCCCTGCGGCCTTCCTCTGGCTGTTCTCTCCCACTGTTCTCCTTGTATCTCCCTCCAGCAGCACACATACACACAGATGCCTGGCCCCACAGTGGGACAATCTCTCTCTCTCTCTCTCTCTCTCTCTCTCTATTTATCGGTTAGTCCCTTCAGAGTTCAGTGAGTCTTCCTGAAGCTGTTTACAATGTCTGCAATGTGGACACGCACAATAATCTGCGCACACGCGCACGCACACACACACACACTTGGTGAAACTAGGTATTTTTTAAAACTAATTTGTCATTCCAACTACCATAGCAAAAGAGAGCAGAAAATTACAGGGTTGCTCAGCCTCTCTCTCTCTCTCTCTCTCTCTCTCTCAAAGGCCCCAATTCACCTATGTCCCAGATACCACACTGGACCAGAGTGAAAGGAAGAAAAGTCGGGGAGAGAGAGAGAGAGAGCGATAGAGAGAGAGAAAGTAACCTGATATGGCTAAAAGCAACAATTATTTGAATGAGTCACTGAATGAGGTTTGGCGTTTTTGTCAATGTTAAACCCGGGGGTGGGAGAGAGAGAGAGAGAGAGACAGAGAGACAGAGAGAGAGAGAGAGAGAGAGAGAGAGAGGCAGATAGATGGCTGGAGAGACAGATGTGTAGCTCCCGAAGACTCCCTGCAGCCATGGGAGAGGAGAAAGGAGAGAGGAATAGAAATGGAAAGTGGAATGTGGAGGTAACGGAGGACAGACGCGGGGTTGGATGGCTCATCCTGAATCCCATCTGCCCTCTTTCCCCAGGAGAAAAGTACAAGTCAAGCGCACTGACAGAACACAAACAAGATGGGGGCGTACCACAGCTCTGGGAGGCTGGTGGAGGTGGTGGAGGTGGGGGAAGGGATGGAGATGGCAGCAAATCGAAAACAGACAAGAAGGTGCGGCGGTTTGCTGAGGAGCTTTTGGAACCTCAAACCAGTGCTGTCGCTACAGGATGTGACGATGAGTACGACAAACGGTTCACGATAAACCTGCTTAAATGTACCAAAGTAGACACCAAACATATAATCTGAAATGTAAGACACTTAACCATCTCAAAGATATAAACATATATTAATATTGGGAAACGTCCATTAACACAGAGGTCAGATAAACTGCAGGAGCAAGTGAATCGCCTCTATATGGACAGTATGGAGAGATACCTTCGATAAAAAGCCTAGACAAAACAGCATTCACAAAGCAGCGCTTGTGTATTACTTGTATAAACTATTAGTGCAGCAGTTCTGCATCCTGTTTAGACATACCACTACAAACGGAAACACAGTGAAACATGTTGTAAATACAGAGCCTGAAGGAATTACAAAAAATTACTATGGAAGAATGTGCTCTGGTCACTCAACACTAACCATATATAAGTATGTATCTAAATGCACGAGCACACACGCTCAGTAAACATTATTTACTCAAGAGGATGGAAAACTACACGTTTCCTTTATCACATTTATTCCCAGGTTTTTACATTTCTGACACAGCTATTACACTTAAATTATTATTAACACTGCTACCAAATCTTTCACTGGCTGGCTATGAAAGCAGCATATTTTGCGACCCATTGGTTTTTGGTCATAGGATTCTGGAGAAAAATGTTATTGTTATTAAAACATGATCACAAACACCTCTCCCTCTAAAAAGCTCCGCCCCACACACTGAACACACAATGCCAAGGCTGGGACAGTGGTGTGTGGTGCGGTCTGCACCACTTTGTTTGTGCTCCAATTTACAGAACCAGAGCTTGTGTAGAAACACCAGATTTTCTTTTCAGAACGAACTGGCAGCTAGCGGACTGTGACGAGATAGTCGCTGAATTAGCTTACAATCGCTGACTCTGCACCTTTAACATAGTAAATTGAGGAATGAATTCCAGACATAGACCCCTTTCCTAGATTCTGATTGGTGGAAACGCTAGAAATTTCCTTCACCTCTCTCTGCCGATTCAAAATTGGAATCGCTAGAAAAAGTTGATAGAGCGCCGGGTTTCGGTTGATAGGAGCGGTCGGTCCAGCAGCTGCACCAAAGAGTCAACCAGCGACCTAGTGATGTCTTTTGATAAGCCGTCACCCCCACACGCGAAGATCGCTGCGGTGTAGTTCTATCTTAAGTAGGACGAACTTTACACCCACGCACGCACTCACACACGCAAACACATACACACACACACACACACACACACACACGCACGCACACAGATCGAGGTGAACACATAAAACCTTTTATTACAGCCATCTGCGCAGTAGGTTCTTGGCTGGCAGACAACATCAAAGAGCCTGTTTCACTGTCATCGCTAGAGGCTAACCTACAATACCATGGGTTGCCTTGTCGGCAAGGATATACAGTATGTAGCCAGGGCTATTTATAAGTTTATTCATGTAATGCATTCGCAAGCAAGGAAATCTCATATGATCATTTCTCCTTTTTCTGACAGGACTTTTTGAGATACGTACAACATGCAGCCATGTAATGGAAAAAAGCAATAATGGATTATGAATCATACAGGACTAAGGGCCATTTCACAGAGAGCTGTCCCCCCCCCAGTGTGTTAAGTGATAAGGCGATAAAGGTTTTGCATGCAAAACACATGTAGTGTACATATACACACACACACACACACACACACAAACACACGCACACACAAACACACGCACACACACACACACACACACAGAAGCACCTCATCGAGGTCCTCAGAATCAATTAGCAGAATCTAAATGGGATATTTATTTACTAGAAGCACTGTTTCTTCACTCCTGAGTCCTGGAGGCAAACGATCCACCAGCACTGATTTCTGCTCACCAAGAGCACTTGGCCTGGTTCTGACCAGGCACTTGCACACGATCGAAGTGTATGTCTCCACCCAATATGCACATTATTATGGTTATGTGCACATGGGCAAAAGCATGCAATGTTATTTTCTTCGAGTGCCCCGTGTGTAAATGTGTCTGTGTTTCTCCTGCCAGGGAGACAGAGCCCTCCACTCTGTCAGGCGTGTGGGGGAACAGAGAAAATGCTAGAATAGCATGTCATGTCCAAATGGTCTCTGGAGGTCTACTGACGGACAAGGCAGCCTTACTGGTGAGGTCTGAGTCAGAATACTGATGACTGGGGACATCTAGCCAGCTCCTTCCCACCCAACACGGCAACACCATTAATAATACACACACACACACACACACAGACACCATCTGGAGCCTAAAACTAGGAAATGAGTGCAACGAGAAAAAGAATATATATCAAGGGATGCATTCCAGAAAACAGAGAATTTTCCTAAAATTGTGTTTGAAATTCAAAAGCACACATACTGTATTGGGACACATACGCAAACCTAGTCAGATGCACCTGCAGCAATTTTAAACGCATCAAAGCATTTTTTGACAGCTCAACTCTGGGAGGGGAAAAATTTTTCAAAAGCGTTCATGAATTTTAAACAAGCAGCCGTCGAGGAATTTAGTGCAAATTCAGTATTTAAAGTAATTTATATGCAAATGTGGAACAACTGGTGGCACGCAGGGGGATTGGTGAGGAATTAGCACATGCTCATGGACTTGAACTGACCTGCTACGCTAATACAGACCCTCTCTAATGAGCTACCTTACACACACACACACACACACATACACACACACACACACACACACACACACACAAAATGCTGTTCACACTTCATGTTCCATTGTTAGTTTCGTGTCTTATAATTTGGACATTGTATTGTATTAGAAATTATTTTATTGGTACCACTAGATGGCAGCAAAGTTCTGGTGGTGCCTGCACACATACACATACACACACACAAGCGCAGTGCATGCCATACTAACACACATACACACAAACACAAACAACACACACACACACACACTGGGAGACATGCCAAAATTGGGAGTGAACGTGATGAAAGCCCACGGCAGTGCGCAGACAAGCAGACTCAACCACAGAGCACGTAGGCCTGAAAGCTAAGAGACACGCGGCATATCGAGTCCTCTTCGCTCACATGGGCCGGCTGCAATACCACAATGTAAAAGTGTGCAACTCAAACAGCAGGGACAGGCCGAGCCGATTGGACCAGCCGTTGTGAGGCGTAGCTGTTGTTGCATTTACAGTATGTAGCTCCTCCCACCTTGGCTTTAGATCTAAATGAAGAGACGGTGCGGTATTCCACATTGGTATTAGCGCTGCAGGCACCGCTGTGGGGCCTGCTTGGTGTGCAGATGAGAAAAGACAGGCATGCTTGGGGAGAAAGAGCTCCATTACATTCGGCCTGAGGGTACAAGCCACCAAGCCTAATGTCTGGTAACATCGCTTTGGTATGAGAAA
This sequence comes from Forbesichthys papilliferus, assembly GCA_025399855.1. Lineage (NCBI taxonomy): Eukaryota > Metazoa > Chordata > Actinopteri > Percopsiformes > Amblyopsidae > Forbesichthys > Forbesichthys papilliferus. The sequence continues at coordinate 10,645 of JAODOY010004783.1, forward strand.
GAAAGAGTGTGTCATGGCACAAGCTTTGCTGTGGTAGGGCATAGGACTATTAGAATATGGTTAAACTAGACCTTTCAATTAAATGCTGATGATGTGACCACAGCATTTTGTAGCAT
>JAODOY010004784.1:0-10760 GCA_025399855.1 Forbesichthys papilliferus
TACCAAGCGGGGATTAGGGTTTACCCTACCAAGGGGGGGTTAGGGTTTACCCTACCAAGGGGGGATTAGGGTTTACCCTACCAAGGGGGGGTTAGGGCTAACCCTACTAAGAAGAAGAACACTGTAGCTTCATTGCTACATTGTTGTTCTTCTTATTATTCCAATTTGTTGATTTTTAAATAGGTGTCTATTTTAAACTTGAATATAGCAGCAAACAATTACTATTTTCTATGTTAAGGATAGTGGAATGTTGTCCTTAGCAGGGTGTAACGTAATCCTCTTTTTGTTTTGTTTACCCAGTGCTGCTACAGCATAGCCAGCACCGTGGGCTAAACCAGAACAGTGTTCTTGTTTGGCTGAGAAGCTGGTGCTAGTGTGCCATCTAGTGGCAGAAAGTATAGTATATTCTACAGAATGCAATCAAGGCCAGAAAAAATTCCCAGATTATACCGCTCAAAGGAAGGAAAATAATGAAACTGCAACATGAGCCGAACCGTTGCTCAAAAACCGAGATATGAACCAAACCATGGTTTTGGTGAAGCGTTACACCCATACTCTCCTGTCAGTTAGCCAACGCTGATGTCCCTGACTTTATGTAAGTAAAGGCTGGCTCTGCGAGACCATTTACACCAAAACTCTCTGCCGTAAATATTGTGTGTGTGTGTCTGTGTGCGTGCGTGCGTTTTATGCCAAGGTCCCGCCTGCCGTGATGTCGCGGATCCTCTCTCTCCGCGGGACCGGAGTGCTTCCGCTCACCGGAGGGGAGGTGACGGGGGAAGGCTTGAGGGTTCGGGCGGATCGCTTTGCGTGCTTCAAGGCGGTCCTGCCGGGCGGAGCCACCAGGTACCTGAGGCCCCCGGGCCAGCGGCAGGGTCGCGTGGTGCTCAACTGTCCCGCGCTGCACGCTAAACCCAACGCACCCACCCCAGACTCGCTGACGCTGGGCCAGCTCAGGACTGTACTCTTAGCTGACCACATGGGGGCGCTGTTAAGGCGACAGGGGTAAGTGTGTGTTTTCTGGGCGAGGTGTGATTGTGAGGGTAGTACTGCTTTGTTTCCATCGTCATAGAAACAATCTCACTAGATGAGGAAACAAGGGTTGATAGAGTGTAGGCACCAGCCATCATCCGTTTCATCATAGCCAAGCCACATTTGTATGAATGTTTCCCAAACAAGGTGTCTAGTTTGAGAGAAGCCCCTGGAACTGTACAGCAGGACAGGCTTTTCAGGATAGTCTAGTGGTTTTGGTGTTAGACCATCATGATCCCTCCAGCTTCAGTTTACCTTTGTCGCAAGAATCAGTCTGGAGTGGAGTAGGAGTAGCAACTGAATTCACCAATGTCAGGTTAAGTCGTCTTGCATGCCTGCAAGATGACTTTCTCTACGACATACCTCAGGAAACCTATCTTCTCCTTCTAACTGTGCTTGCTTAATGAGGTTTTCAGCGTGAAGAAAGCTACATGTGTGTTTCTTGGGCTTTGGGTAATCAGTAATTATCCAGTAATATTTAACTATCCTGTTAAATCTTTCATAACTACAATATTTGGGCTGTGCAATAAATCTAATTTAATCACGATTTCAATTTCGGCTCCTAACAATAACAAAAACAATTTAATTGAGAATAAAAGATTATTCTGCACATTACGTTTTGCAAGTAAAGTCTGTTTTTGTCTTGTATTGAATGTGTTTTCACTGTTCATTTGTTTCACTGTTTTAATAAGGTCAGTAACTGCAACATCTTTCCAAAGACGATAAGTACTCGCGTAAAATAACCTGATGAGGACTTTAATCCATAGTCGAGCAGCCCTAGATTGTGTGTGTCTGAGACTAAGAGGCCAGCGTTGACGTTCTCCATCTCTGGCTCAGATTCACTGTGTCATACTGCCCCCTGCTGGCCGACGACAGCGACATCGCCAGCTTCCTGCTGGCGCTCGGCGTCGATTGGCCGACGGCACCGGCCGGCTGGACCACTGAGGAGCGAGAGGAGAAGGTCATGGCCGCTCTGGAGGAGTCTCCGTTCCGGGAGCGGGAAGCAGAGAAGAGCAGAAGGAGCAGAGGAGGAGGGGGGAAGGAGAAGGACATCGATGGACAGCTCAGGATAAACCTAAAACGAGTGTTTCAGGAGGAGGGGTTGCTAGGATACGACCCCAGCCTCGGCACCTGCACCGGTGAGTTCTGATTGGACGGTCAAGATTACTTAAGTTACTTAATTAAGATAGCTTACATTTAGCTTCCAGTAGCTGACTACACCTTTAACACTAGCTCTGCTTAATACTGTGACTGGATGTGTGTGTGTGTGTGTGTGTGTGTTTACAGTACACAGAGACAGCATCTCTCACCTGGCACAGCTAGAGCAGGCTACAGATGACTGCACGGTGAGCTTGTGCGCGCACCACACACACACACACACACACACACACACGCCCACTGCCAGCGTCTGATTCGCGTCGAGGTTTAGAATGCGGTTCTATTTCGTGGCCTTCAAGCCATAAACATGCACTGAATATCTGCAGGTTTCTGTAGACCGTGAACTAGTGGCTCAGTTGTAATCTCTGATGGCTGGAACCCAACCTGACTGTGTTCGATGTGTGTATAGGACCAGTTACTTAACGTGACAACCAGGAGAGTTAGTCACAAGTCCATCTGGGGAGCTGTACATTGAAAATGTTTGAAAGGGGCAGGTACTTTGTTTTCATAGGCGTTCCAGACTGATTCTCACAGCGAAATTAAACTGAAGCTGAAACTAGGTAAACTCTGAATTAACATAAACTAGGTAAACTCTGAATTAACATAAACTAGGTAAACTCTGAATTAACATAAACTAGGTAAACACTGAATTAACATAAACTAGGTAAACACTGAATTAACATAAACTATGTAAACTCTGAATTAACATAAACTAGGTAAACTCTGAATTAGCTAAACTAGGTAAACACTGAATTAACATAAACTAGGTAAACACTGAATTAGCATAAACTAGGTAAACACTGAATTAGCATAAACTAGGTAAACACTGAATTAACATAAACTTTGCATAAACTCTGACCTATTTCTGATTGTTTGCAAGGTTCTTGTTCCTGGCCGTTTATTGTCACTTAATTGTCGAGTTCTCAAGCCATATAAGTCATGCTGATAAATAAAAAAAATACAGAAATGTTGATATAGACTGGTTTAATATCAAAACAATAGCATTACGTAATTTAATTATGTTCAATGTGTTTATAGGGCCAGTTACCCAGTGCAGGGCACTGTACATACACAGGGCAGTTAGATAGAGAGACAGCGCCCCCGGTGGTGAAAAGTGCTGTAGTAAAACGCCGGTCTTTGCTGCTCTATCTTCTGTCTGCACAGGTATCCGTGGCAACAGTGTTGCATGTTACTTCCTGTCGAGATGAGTTCCGTCAGCAGCAGATAGCCATGCTGTGGAGGGCTAGTGGAGCCACACACACACAGGTGGACACACGCACACCTAGATGCACCCACACACACACCTAGACACAAAACACACGCACGCACACAAACACACACAGGTGGACACGCATACGCACACCTAGATGCACCCACACACACACCTAGACACACACGCACACAAACACACACAGGTGGACACGCATACGCACACCTAGACACACACGCACTCAAACACACGCAGCTGGACACGCACACACACACTTATGTATAGAAGCAGACTAGGCTACTGTGTGTTTATCGTGTGTGTGTGTGTGTGTGTGTGTGTGTGTGTGTGTGTGTGTTTATCGTGTGTGTGTGTGTGTGTCTCCAGAGACATGTGATGTGTGGGCCTGTGCAGACCCCTGGAGCTACTCTCTCTTCGGCCCAGTACCTACAGTAAGACCTCCTCCTCCTCTCCTCTCCTCTCCTCCACACTAGCTGCGTTCACATAGTTCACATACTATTCCGATTGGAATCAGGTTAAATGCTCAACCAGATCAAAAATGCTCCATTTAAACACGTCAATCGGAAGAGAAAGGCCCAGCCTGAGACTCTCCAGCAGAGGGCTAGTGTAGCCTCTAATGCTTCCATGTACATTGATAAACCCCATTACCTCCTGGTTGCATTATTCTGCACATTCCCCAAGTCTGTGTGAGTGCCGTACAAACTCTGGACAACACAATTGCGACACACGTCAATAAGTTAATGGAAGCTACGGTGAAATAAACTGAAAAATAAACCAATACTATAAAGCCCTGGCTCCCTAAATAGGAACATAAACACAGCTCACATTAACAAAGCCGTAGGACTACGCTGCGCTTGACAGTGCGTTTCGATGTGTTGAGCGGTGCCGCGGAGGAAGTTTTTAATTTGAGATCGAAGTTAGCAAGCGTTCTGGAGAATGACCCTGCCTTTAAGTGTGTCATAATCATGTGGTTGTAATACAGATGCCAGGAGAGGCTGTTCTCTTTATCATGGTCTGTCTGAAAGGCTCCTTGTACTGTAATGATCTCCCCTCCTCTCTTCTCCTTCAGGCTCAGACGAGGTCAGATGAAGGAGGCGTCAGAGATGAAGTATGGAGACCAAGTGGAAGGTCCGTCTGCCTGTCTGCCTGTCTGCCTGTCTGTCTGTCTGTCTCTGTCTGTCTGTCTGGTGTTACATGAGAATGTCCACATTCTGAGTAGAGATTAATGTGTAAGAGTGTGTGCTGATGCTCATCTCATAGTTCTAATAAACACCCCCCCCACCCCCCTCAGGTCAAACGTGGGATGACATCATCAAGGTCATGACCTCCGCCAGCGTCAGATTTGAGCTGCTGTCTACAGTCCACACCAGCCCTGTATGTGTGTGTGTGTGTGTGTGTGTGTGTGTGTGTGTGTGTGTGTGTGTGTGCGCACGTGTGCATGTATCAATTCAGTATTTAGCCTGCATGTACATCGGCATGCAACACACCTGCTCTGCTCCGTGATTGGCCGAGCCAGTGTGACTGACAGCTCATGTTCCGCAGGTCACGCTGGATGTCCAGAGGGAAGTAGGCGTGTCCACCAAGGGCCCCAGAGGCGGGGCCTTTGTGATGTACAACTGTGCCAGGCTGCACACGCTCTTCTACAGCTACCACAAGGGAGTAGAGAGGGGTGCGTTCACCGTTAACCTACTGTAAAGGCAGGGCGCTATAGTGGTCTGGGTGTTGGACTACCAGTAGGGGGCAGTATATTCTAGTGGTCTGGGTGTGACTACCAGTAGGGGGCAGTCTCTGGTGTGCACTTAGTCCTTATAATACTGTAAGTGTTTTCACTGTGAGTATTATTGGATCAAAGCATGAGGCTAAATGACCTGATTGTAGAGTCTGTATATGAGTTCACTTCTTGTGGTCCAGCTAACCCGGCTGTAAATGTAAATCTTTGGGGGGACCCTCCTAGCAGATGTTTCTGGGTTCTGCTCAAGGGTCTTTCTCACATGTTTCACCCTCAACCTGTTTGCATGCATGTCTGTTAGCTCTCTCAGAAGAAGGTTGTTGCTTTAGAGCAGTGCACAAACTCCATGGTATTCTAATGTATGTAAATGTGGTCATTTAGCCAAAGCTTCTTGCAGTGAGCAGCAGTACTGTCTTACAAGGAGCAGATAAAGGCATTGTTCTGCTCTTTAGCACGACTCAGACCACCAGACCACTACAGTTACCGCTTTCTATGGAATTCTATTGCATTGTATTTGGTCTTTTAACTGAGCTGCAAAGACAGAGATTCTGTCTCAGTGGGGCTTTCCTGGTAGCATACAAGCTAACGTGCTACTACTCTGTACTCAGGCTGACACACTTTATTGGGTTCTTTAAGCCTGTGTGTGTGTGTTGGGTGGGGTTGTTTACAGGACTGTACCCCGAGATACCTGAGGGATCCCAGCTGGACTTCTCGGCTCTGAAAGAAGAGGTTCTATTGTCTTCTATTCTATTGTCTGTTGTGTTTGTCACTGTGATGGTCTGTGAGGTCTTTTTATTCTGTGCAAACCTGCTGAAATCCTCTCCTCTTCTCCCCTCTTCGATCACCTTACTCCTCTTTGTCCTGTCGGCCTGGGTGTTGTTGATTGACAGGGCGAGTGGCTCCTCCTCTTCAATTACCTCATCCCGTTTTCTGAGCTGCTGGACCAATCAGGACAGGCGTTGGAATGCGAGGGGGGTGGTGCCAGAGTCAACATGAAGACTGAGCAGGTGACAGAATCCGTTGTCCTGACAACACAGACGTGTATTCCATTAAAGGTATGGTCAGCGGTTGTAAGCTAATAAACATTTAGTCAAGTTCAGGGACTATCTCGTCACGGTCCGCTTGCTGCCCGCTCTGTGTGCGCGCTGAAATATAATCTGCCCTGGCTCTGTAAAAATGAACACATACAAAGTGGTGCAGACCGCACCACACAACGCTGTCCCAGTTTTGGCGATGTGCGTCCAATGTGGGAGGCGGCGCTTCTGAGGGAGCAGTCTTTGGCATTAAAGGGGGCGGAGCTTCTGAGGGAGCAGCCTATGTCGCTGAAGAGAGACATGTTTTAGTTTTGATTAAGTTCAAAGTTCAGCAAGCTTTCTCCAGCATCTTTGACAACACCTTTAACTTCACCTGCAGTTTTTTAAAACCTCTGTATTCCCCCTCCATGCATCTCATCCCTTCCTCTGACCAAAGTGTTTCCATTGGCTCTTACCAAAGTGTTTCCATTGCATTGGCTGTTACCACCAAAGTGTTTCCATTGGCAAGTTGTAGTAACGAGTGTTTCTGTGACAGGTGTGTAAGTTCCTGGTGTCCCTCAGTAAAGACTTCAGCTCCTACTACAACAGAGTGCATGTCTTGGGGGTGAGCATTCTGTGCGTGTGCATGCGTTTTGTAAGGTTTTGTCTAAATTATATATTAGATGTACTCATAGCAATAATAACAGTGTTTGCACAGTATAGTAAATCAGTATAGTATAAACATTTACATTCTGTAAAACTGTTTTTATTCTCTCCTCCCCCTTACCCCCCCCCTTCCCTCCCTCTCTCTCCCTCTACAGGAGCCATTGCCTCACCTGTTTAACCAAATGTTTTGTCGCCTGTCCCTGCTGCGAGCATTGCGGGAGCTCTATCACAGCGCCCTGGACACTCTGAACCTGCCCCCCATCAGGCAACTATAGCCTGGACACACTCTGAACCTGCCCCCCATCAGCTATATAGCCCTATAGCTAACTATAGCCCTATAAAGTGTGACCCCAGCACACACCCCATAGGACCACAATCTGGCAATTGTGGCCCCAACCATAGCAGCAGTAGCCCTTTCCAGTACTGAGTCTGATCGTTATTTGGCAAATGTAACCATAGCCTAAACCCAACATTCATTTGAAATGTCAAAATTATTTTCTGTACTTAATCCTGCCTGTTTAAATGCCATGTTTTTAATGTTTAAAAATAGTTTAGACCCCACCGCTGGAAACGACACACGTCAAAATGAGACCAGCTACCGGACGAGAAACATCTTAACACGTCTTTACGTCAACGTCTTTACAATAACATCTATACAATAATTGTGCCAAACTAACCAGTGCATTTATCCAACGTAGCTAAAACCGCTGCCCGGCAAGCCGTGTTTAACTGAAGCAATCATCACATTGAAACCCTTGTCCATCAAATGTAAATGTAAATGAGTTAATGCCTGTAGACAAGATGATAGTTTTTATCTGTCTGGCTCTATAAGATGCGGAATATATACTGTATATTGTAAAACTATTTAACTACGACATGGAAAGGGGTATGGATGGTTCCAAATAGGTATTGTCCAGAGTAGAGCTCTGGAATGTCACAGCCCCCCCCCCACCCCACATCTCTCACCCCCCTGCGTTTGCCAACAAACACTTGCTTTCCATTGCTAATTATGACCTGACGTTTGACCTCACAGTGTGCATTAAACCTACTTCTGCATGTGAGCCCAGAAGTCTGTAGACCCCCCCCCCTGCCTGCCCTATCAGGAGGTGACCCTCCAGCCCCGTAATCATACGGACTCCTTCACCATGTCTATCTAGACTCCAATGCTCTAACAATGCATGTCTACAGCATGTATGTAGATGTGTGTGTGTGTGTGTGTGTGTGTGTGTGTTCATCTACGGGGGCAGGTCCCCACTAACAACGTGTCTACATGCTGTTAGTGGGGACCTGAACACTGCCTGCCTGAACTGGCTGTTTTATTTCTCATCTGTTTATTCTGCTTTATGTCTGTTCTGATGCTCATTAACTCATGACCTGTCTTTGTGTTTACTCTCCCTCTCTCTCCCCCTCTCTCCCTCTATCTCCCTCTCTCTCCCCCTCTCTCCCTCTATCTCCCCCTCTCTCTCTCTCTCTCCCCCTCTCTCTCTCTCTCTCCCTCTATCTCCCTCTCTCTCCCCCTCTCTTCCTCTCTCTCTCTCCCTCTATCTCTCTCTCTCTCCCTCTCTCTCTCTCCCTCTCTCTCCCTCTCTCTCCCTCTATCTCTCTCTCTCTCCCTCTCTCTCTCTCTCCCTCTCTCTCTCTCCCTCTCTCTCCCTCCTGCTGTTGCTCTCTTGATGTTCTGCCCTCCATGTTGCCTGCACCGCAAGGCTAATGCTCAGTATAGCTTTATTAAGCGAGGCAGACCTTCTAAAGGACGGCTAGCGCTCCCAGATGTTCCTGGTAGCGTGCTATTAAAGCTGGCCAGACCCATTCTGACCCAGTAAATTGTCATTAGGACACAGGGAATTTAAATTCCAGGCTCTCGCGGGTCCACAAATTAAGACCTGTAATTTCTCTTTAATTATCCCCTTTGTTAAGGGGCTTTTAATCTGTGAACCCACGTGGGTGGCTGGATTTAGATGATTTATGTTTTATGTAAATCACTTTAGCTCCATGAGTTGACAGACCGTTTCGTATCCTGGGTTTGTCTGTGCGTGTTTCTACTCTTATTTTTTTTGTTGTTGCTCGTAAAACAAAATGACACATCTCGTATGTATCAGTGCCAATACATCTACATCCATAACAATACATCTTTAACAATACTACATCTATAACAATACATCTACATCTATAACAATACATCTACATCTATAACAATACATCTTCATCTATAACAATACAAATGCATCTAAAACAATACATCTACATCTATAACAATACATCTACATCTATAACAATACATCTACATCTATAATAATACAAATATAACATCTATAACAATACATCTACATATATAAAAATACATCTATAACATCTATAACAATACATTTAAAATACATCTATAACAATACATCTATAATACATCTATAACAATACATCTAATGCAATACATCTACGTCTATAACAATACATCTATAACAATACTAAATCTACAACAATACATCTAAGACAATACATCTATAGGATGTCCTCATTTTAATATTGCTACATAAAGCTGAATGTTTTTGTGTTTTTACATAAATCTATTACGCAGCCTTTCCTATCTGTGATTGAATGAACTAATCAACATAGATATGAATTCCGTAGCTGTTCTAGCTTAATGCCTAGTACGATATGTGACGCGGAGAGAATAAATCGTTCTAAAATGTCAATACATGTAACTGAGTAAAGAGGGGCTCCTGTACCATCTTGCTAGCAGGATATTACTTGCTAACTGCCATGATGTTGCTTATTTTTCAAATCAACACATTTTATTATACTATTTATGTGTCTCAGGAAAGTGATATTATTGTATTACAGGTCTGTTTTCGCTGTGTTATGCCCAAAAAATGAAGTATGTCATAAGGGTGAAGTATGATGTCACAAGAGTATGTCATATGAAGTATGATGTCACAAGAGTGCGTCATATGAAGTATGATGACACAAGAGTGTGCCCTAGTTTTCTTTACATCCTTCCTTCCTAGCTTCCTTTCACCTCAGTCATGTACTAACAGGGTTCTATATTGCCTCATGTAATATGATGTGCCATATTGTAGAATGGGTCCCTTCTGTATAGATTAGCCAGTACACACACCCGCCCCCCCTCTCACCTGTGTCTCAACAGTCGTTATGAACGTCAATAGTGCATTCATGTTGTAAACCATGTAGAATGGATAAACAAAGGAACAATAAATGATTGTGGATCTCAGTGGTTGTTTTTGCTTGTATGGAACATTTTACAAACAGCCGGGTCCCGCTTGTACTTGTATGACGTCTGGCTTGGACGTAGGTTGACACACGACGTCTGGCTTGGACGTAATTTGACACACGACGTCTGGCTTTGACGTAGGTTGAAACATGACGTCTGGCTTAGACGTAGGTTGACACATGACGTCTGGTTTGGACGTGTAGTTTGACACATGACGTCTGGTTTGGACATGTAGTTTGACACATGACATCTGGTTTGGACGTAGTTTGACACATGACATCTGGTTTGGACGTAGGTTGACACACGACGTCTGGCTTGGACGTAGGTTGACACACGACGTCTGGCTTGGACGTAGGTTGAAACATGACGTCTGGCTTGGACGTGTAGGTTGGGTTGTGCCATTATCTAAGCAGCGGATAGAAGCCAAATGATGGCTATGTTATCGCTGGTGTCTGGGACTTGTGTTCTCCGACAGAAACCAACACAGCTGTTTGTTGAGCTCTGCTGCAGATGAATGTTTCTGTATTTCTGATTAGATCTTTACTATTTGTATTATATGATTATTATCATTATCCTTGTGCCAAGTTACACAGGGATAATGATAATAGTGTAGGAATATGCAGACCGTGAGTTGTATTATTATACCTTTATTTAACCAGGAAAGACTTATTGAGATTAAGAATCTCATTTACAAAAGCGGCCCGGCCAACA
>JAODOY010004786.1:0-10758 GCA_025399855.1 Forbesichthys papilliferus
TATATATATAAATAAAAATTATGCACATTTTGCATTTTTGCATAACAGATAATATTAGACACATTAAAGGTTTAGTCAGCTATTGCAAGCTATTTGTAAAATAAACTTTGTCAAATTCCCCGCTCACATAAACAAATCCGTAGTACTACAGTTAGTAAGCGTTCTCGATAATGACTAACCCTGCCTTTAGAGTGTAAAAGGTAAGAAATGTTAATCGGGATTAGCTGCAATGCTATCTGATTAGCCATGATGCTAGCGGAATGTTTGGGACATGAATGTAAACATGTTTATGTAAAAACAATGTAAAAGTAGGTATTCTATGTTCATTTTGCACTCAGTCTTGCTGATATTGCAGCTTTGCATCTTAAGAAATATTGCCAAGTTGTAATCTCGCGTGATCTCATCACACGCCTAGTGAATGCCTACATTGAAAGAGTCCTGTTCAGTTTATAGAATTCACCCTGCATCACAATCCGTTTCCTAAACTAAAAGGTCATGACAGGCCTTACCTCCGTGCCACGTAGTAGAAAACGGGGTTGCCAGTTTTGGAGGTGCCTGCCTGGTAGAAAATATTAAGTGTCTTCAGGGCTTTGAACTCTTCCTTCTCATGGACCTGGTGCCTATATGACACAGAGTAGATCAACCCAAAGGGTATTAACTTCACGCTGGAGACAACGTGAATACACCACAGACAATGCTTGCATAATAATAATAATACATTTAATTTGGGACGCCTTTTTTTTTTAACACTCAAGGACATCTTACATTGCAAATACAAGGATATAAAACTGTGGGCTGAAATATACATACTTTAGTAATCAACATTTGATCTAAGAAATATAAATAAAATAACGTGATAGAAGTGGTGACCAGACATGTTATACGGTAGGCCGGCAGATACTGATACCTGGTCATGAATTCCTCAAACTTTGAGCTTGTGAGGTTGAGACTAGACCAGTGGGTGTCCGCTACAGGCTTGTGCTCTGGAGGTCCCAAGTAGGCCAGCAAGGTGGCCATCTTGTCAAAAGGGCGTCTCCCAACTGCTTTGTGGTCCCTTAAGAGTTACAGTAAGGCATTTTGATATCATTAGTACTGAACGTTGCTATTTTGCATCAAGCAACCGTGCATATTTATAGTACAGCTGCGTGTCAAAACAAAAAGCCCCATGTTTCTAACTATGCTGCAACCTGTGCAACGAAATGCTGTAGCAGTATATTCACCTCGATTACTTAAAAGTGAAGACCAAACTCTTATTCTGCTCAGTAAGAGCACAACAATAAAACAATGATGTTATGATGTTACAGAGGCCATGGTGCCGTTACCATTGGTTGAAAGCACATGTAGCAATTTTCACAAACAAAAAAAAAAAGGAGATAATTTGTCTTGTCGACGTGACAACTCGGTGACAACAAACATCTGTGGTCTAGCAACCAAACAATAAACAGTGGTGAAACTGTTTTACATGTAGGCTATTCACATGGGGTTTCCGGTCTCTGTTAATTATTTTTTATTTATTATGCTGAATTAGGCTATTAAGTATATATTCGTATTGTGATGAGCTCCCAGGCGATGCCAAGAAGCATTCATTTGGACCACATATAAAAAACGTTTGTTTTCACTGAGTTGTCTTACTAAGCAATCGCGCATCGTCACTTCCAGGCATTGGCCGACGAGATCAACGGAGATGATTTGTGAACACGTCACCAGCACAACACTACATGGTATATCATCCACAGCCTCACGGAGGAAATGCAGACATCCACACACCAGCTGAGTCACCTCTTCAGTGTGTAGATACATTTCAGAAAAGAGGACAATTTGACAGAACACATGCAATGTCAACTGTTTAGCGCAATTATAATACACCAGTAAACAACCAACCTTGCCGTTCCCCTGAAAATAAAACGCAATAATCAACACCCAGGAAACCCCATCAGACAAATTAGCCAAAAAAGCTAATGCAAATATGAGACTCTAGACAAAAACAGCAACAATTTCCTTGTACATTACTTGGTTACTGAATGATGCAACAACTGTGCTCAATCCAGTAGAATCTGTACTTCAAAATTATTTAAGTAGGTGCTCCTCCTAGTGGACATATCAGTGCACAACACCAGTCACACTAAATGTCCTATAGTGTCAGTATCAGCATGATCTTGCCAAGATCTTCCCACTGCTCTGTCATTGTGGTCCCGTAGGAATCACAGAGGGACGCCATTTTAGTTTTATTAGTACCGTAGACTCGCGGTGTTCCGTTTTCCACTTTAACTCACGGTGTACCGGACACTTGACGTAAAACTTGTCACAGAAATCAACTTAAGTCACGGTCAAAAATGTTATAAATACTGGTAGAGTGTGTGTTTTCTCCTGCTTTCAGCCAAATCACATTGACTACAATCTGATATTTCGTTTAGACAGGATCTCAGTAGGTACAGGAGCTCCACCCAGCAGGCTTTAGAATGGCGCCGAGAGAGACCAATATGAACTGAGTTCTAAGGGATGAACCAGTCTATACGGGGAAAAGCGTTTTATAACATTTTAACAATTTACTAACTTTTCAATTAGAGAATAACAAATCAAAGTATTTAACAACAAATAAATAAATCTATACAAAATGCGTGAAAAATGTGTTTGTATATTAGCTAAATTTTTTCGAACAAGGGACATGAACGAAAGACTGTCATGTTGCGTCACTTTTCCTTGGTTAAAAAAAAAAAAATATATATATATATATATATATATATTCAATTACATCAAACTAATTTCTATAATGTAGAGTAAGTATCCTGCAAGTGTCTTATGTTCATGTTTGTCCATAAAACATGTTTAAATATGTTGTGTAAAGCGTTGGAAACAGCGGTGCCTGGTGGCGAGAGCCAACCGCTACAGCGTTAGCATTGAAGAACGGAACACCGTGAGCTGGTCATGGCGTTCCGTACACTGGTGGAAGCGGTCAATTTTCTTTGATTAAACAAATACTATTGGTCCAAAAGCATGTCAGTCAAATATGAAAATGTTGCCAAGCCCTTTCTGGCAACAGTGATGCAATCAGATTAACTGTAGCTTCGTTGGTTCTCGTTGGAGTCGGCAGAGAGAGAGAGAGTCTTAGGTACTGAACTTTGCTGTCGTGTGTCAAGCATCCGTGCATATTTATACTGCTGTACATGAATACAAAGTAGGCTAATGTTTGTGTGCAATATACCTGTTGCTGGAGAGGTACTGGCCAATCCTTTCCTGGTTGTTCCATAACAGTCGGTGCAGGGCCAGTACATTTCCATCGCTGATGAAGGACAGACTGTGGTTAACGGAGTCGCTGGGAGGAGAGTCAGACGCGATGTCCAGGAAAAACCTGCACAGGTATATCACAGGAGGTGTACTGTCAAACATGTGCTTAGCAACACATCACAGTAAAAGGTGTACATACAACCTAAAGACACATGTCACGATGTTATGGTTTCTCAACACAAAATAAATAAATGATATAAAATAGATTTAAATACACTTCTGTTTGGAGTCACTTAAAATGTGTTTTTAGTCCATTAAAATAACAAAAATGTTATCAGAAATACAATGTGTAGACATTGAGGTAATTGAATATTGTAGCATTAAATGGCTGATTGTTTTAAAGGAATATCTACATAGATGTGTACCGAGGCCAAGTTCCAGTAACTAATGTGTTCCAATACCATAACATGTTAGCTAATAGTCTAATTTATTATTTTTTTTATTCAACAATAAAAGCCAAATTGATCGTAATTAAACTCTTAAGCAATTAATGTATTTTAGCACATCTGAAAGCTGTTGTGCTGATTAAAGAAGCAATAAACACCTGCCTCCATATTTTAATGTCTACAGTGTATTTCTGATCAATTTGATTTGAATAACATTTATCTTCAAAAACATGGACATTTCTAACTAACTCAAAACTTTGGTAATGTAATCCAGTCATTTATGTATTGAAAAATATTAATATTCTGCTTGTATTGTTTTAGAAATACTGTAGATAAACACACAGAGGTGCAGCACAGTATTAAAAAACATCATACAGAACGTTTAGCATATATCTAGGATTCTCTTCCGTGTTGTACAAGCTCAATGACGTCATATGACGTGGACTAGTGAGGTGAGCGGGTCACGCTCAGTCTTACCGTCTAGCTGCATCAAAGTTGCTCTTAACAAAATCGTTAAAAGGCCGCATGTGTTCCTCTTTAGTGAAGAGCACGTGGTTGGCAATGCTCTGCAGTATCTGGAAAGAGGGAGAAACATTCAGAAAGTGTTCCATTTAGTGAGTGAATCTGCTGTTTGAGATCAAAACATGAACAGGAGACAACAGATCCTAATATCAGCTTTTATTTCCCATCATGGCCACCTACAATAGATGAGAAACAACTTAGTTATCACCTTTTGTATCAGACTACCCACAATTTTAGGCAAGCAAAGATACTGGAACATGTGGCTGACATGTTTTCTTATTTCCCCATTGTGTCCTGTTAGATTGATTGGTTAAAACATTTCTCATGAATGTCTACTCTTGAGTTTTACCTGTGAAGACCATATTTGCGTTAGAAAGAACTAACAAACAAACATGAAACCTGGAGAGCTGTCATTGTCAGAAAAGCTAAGAGAGCTTAGAAAAGAAATTAATTGATCAGAGGCATTGCGTATGCATTGGGTATAGTCAACCATTTGAAATGTCCTGAACAACAAAAGAACTAGGAGATGGGATCACAGACATGGGAAGCTACATGCTGTACACGCCAGGACTGGCTGTACACGACACTACGTTGAATGAACGAGCCAGAGAGGTGACAGACTTGCCCGTCAACAGACAAGCTTGAAGTTACTGCAAGCAACCAATATGGGAATAAAATAGCAAGTGTTAATGACTTTCATTTCCCTAAATACTACCTAGAATACTCTGACTATTTAAAAAGTGGGTGGTCTGACACTTCTTTCCAAAAGTTTAAAGACGTACGATGCACGTAAATCAAAATACCCGGAAATAAAAACTGAAATTCAGATAACTTCTGGGAATTCTGGGTTGATCCAATACGTCTGGAAGAGACTACATTCACAAACAAACACTCCTCTTACCTTGGACATTAGCTTGAGACCCCTCTCGATTCTGGGCAGGGGCTTCTTATCCAGAATGCCTGTCTCGTAGGGGGAAACTATGGCCGGGTTGACAAAGCGCAGGAACATGGCACTGCCCACAGCGCCAATGCTGTTCTGGGGGAAACGCTGGCTCACCACCTGGGTGACAGGGAAAGGGGGGATAAAAATGGAGATAACGTAGGACAGGGGAGAACGTATAGCAGGGTTTTAGGATGGGATGAGGTTTTGGGAGAAATGGAGTGAAAGAACAAAAAAATAATGATAATATTCCAAAAACCAAATATGATATGTTAACAAGGATGAAAGACAACTCAAACAGGAAGAAGAAAGTAGCGTGACAAACGGGAAAATGGTGGAAGGTTTCAGAGGGGAGAAGAAAGACAATATGAGAAAGTTGGATTGACTTGTGTTTGGATCTGCAACAAGAGCAAACGAAGGCTCTTGCTCTCAAAGTAACCGGACAGAGGGATGCGTTTAAGAGACGCACAGCTCGTGACAAACCAACGCCTCATCTGTTGGGACACATGACTTGACCAATCACATGGTCAGGAACGAGATCTAGTCTTGACCACCCAGAAGAGGTGAAGGCAGGTACAGTAAGTTAATGACATATGGATACGTGGGCAGTAAATAACCAAGACTAGAGAGCAATCTGAATGCGAGCCACTCAAAAGTGACCATATACTCTCACCCATCACATAGTGGTTCATTGCTTGTGAGCCCTCCTACGGCTGCACACTAAAACCAACATTTGGTATTTCATTTTCAACAAAAAGTAGTGTGCAGTTGGTTTAAAGCATTGCACAAAAAAGTTTGTACCAATACAAAGTATTTTTAAACTAACGCCAATTGTATTTTCGCAGCCTGAAGACCAACGAAGCATATGAAGAGTTAAGATGCAAAACGTTCTTAGTCCATCTGAAAAAAAGAGTAGCAATTAGCTATTCAAAACAGCAACACGCATTAGCTTTCTATATTTGGGTACACTAATTTCACCTTTATTGCAATTCAAATGTTTATCACAGAATAAACTGTCATATCTTTAACAACTAAATAACTAATAAACTAATTAATATAGGATGGATGGACTTAGAGGTTCTCCATCATAGCATTCGTTTTGATGTCTCACCCTCAAGGGTCCTCGAAGGTGCAATCTTCCAGTTGAGCTTATATTTGAGCAATACTGGAGTCTCCATATCCCATAGTGAGACATCGAAACGAACGCTATGAAATAGAACTAGAGTTACCCTAGCACTGTAACTAGGTTCTCTGAGTAGCATGTGCAATGTCTCACCAGACCACCCTTCTTGCTGGGGGGAGATGAGGTGTGCTTGCTTGAATGATGGTTCTGACGCTATGTGGGGTACTTATAGGTGGGTGGTACCTGCCACTGCGTCAGAGAGATCACCAGCTAGTCACGGCTGGCGTAGTGAAATACATGCTTCTGAGGAATACGCTAGGGGTGCAGCTCACTCATGATACCTAGTTACAATCCTAGGGTAACTCTAGTTTTTGTATCTGAACTCTTAATATGTAGTCTTGGTTAGTTAATGTTGAAAGGCATATCATTTAGATTTTACTTTCAGCAAACCTGTTAATTACACCAACATTGTCCTATTGAACTAGTTCGCTCATTCCAATGCACTGGCATGGTCTTCTGAGATGCAGTGAGTAGCCTAAATTGATTAAGTTTGATGCTGAACTCGCAGCGTTTCTTCTGGACTGAATAGTCTTTGTTGTACCTGGGTGGTGCGCGCTGCCCATGCCGGTGGTCATACTGGAAATACTCAGTGTTCAACACTGCATCTCCTGCATTCTGGTAAACTTAGAGGCACCAAGGCGTGCCTCTTGTGCATCAATTTATGGAGATATCTTAAAGTAGGCTAAAGGAAAACAAAATATAATGCAATATAATGACGTAGCCTACTAAAGAGAAGAACGACAATCTGTTTGGAACCACGTACTACTTAGCTATGGCACAAGAGACAGTGGCTTGACACACAACTCCAAATACATGGGATGCTATTTCGGACAGCTTTGATTCCTGGGTGGACATTATGGATATTGTATTGACACACCCTAGAGACTAGGGTGATAGGCACCCTGCTGCAACATGCAACCCTTAGACAGTGACTGTACTATAGCAGCTTTCCATGTGTGTGTGAACGCGTGCGTAACGCTGCACACTTTGTCATTTCTCTGCAAAATTACACTTCACCTACACAGTGATTTAATTAAAAATAAAGTGTGATTTTATTTCACATTGTTTAGTTTGAGTAGTACTGACGGAAAAGGCAATAGGCTTGTTGCAATATTCCCCGCAAACTCTACATTGTAGTGAGGGGTTAATTAGCCTAACACATGAATGAGAATGCGTTGAAAACGTTGTTGGTGTTGTGTTTTTATACCTACAGGCTCAGTGGTTCTTATCTAGTGTTAATAGTGAAATGAAAAATGTGTTTTACAGCCCGCTGCAGGGAGTGAGTGTGTGCGGACCGCGGTTCTGTCATCCATAACCGCAACACAAAACCGTAGACAATGGTATTGCGGTTTCGGTTTTGGTTTCAGAACCGTTACACCTGTAGAATTTAGGTACCGTGTTGTAGTCTTGTGTGTTAGCACTTTGGACTGTGAGAAATAGCATATTGTTCATTTGTAATTTGTATAAAACGTGCACATTATTAAAAGAGGTCAGCTCCCACATTGTCCGTTGAATTTAACACATATGCTCTTGCATAAATACAGTAAATATCTAAAACATATATATAATGCATGTAGTACAGTCAATGCTAAATGCTAATTAAAGAAAAACAATAAAAACACCTCTCCCTTCTAAGTGGAGGGTGCTCCCTCAGAATCTCCGCCCCTCAAATTGGACATGCCTTGCCAAGGCTGAGATTCATGTGTGTGTTTGCGTGTTTGTGTACACACACACACTGTGTTCCCATTTACATACCCAGGTTTGTGCAGCATTCGCTGAATGTGACAGAAAGTGTACAATCGCTTACTACACCTTTAAAAAGGGCGGGAACTTTTTTTTTCCCTTTCTTTGATTCAAACATGAAATGAAGTTAAGAACACATCATTCACTCTGAAAAACAACATGGATTAATCAAGAAACATCAGGCTGGAGATAAAAGCATTTGAGTCATATTATCTTCTAAACTCAACGGCATCTTGCATGGCTCAAGCAGTCCTCGTTCCATTTCAACTAACATGAATAGCAACAATTGGAGCAAATGAGACAGTAGCTGTTGTGTCAATGACAACCATCTATTGTTAAGAGCTTTACAAATGCAGATGCGTTCCGCGGGAATTTCAAGCCTGAGAAAGCAGCGTTCAGCCACCACAGCCAATAAGTACTATCCTTTTAGCCCAGCAGCCTCTAAAACCAGCATCAAGATAAAAATCCACCCCAAAATACATGTAACCTCATTGGAAGAGTTTCATACAGAATGTGAATGAGAAGGTGTTTTACTACATTACTGAATAATAACACACATTGTGTCCTCACAATATCATTAAAGATTTAGTTTAAGGTTAACATTTTTGGGTGAATTTTTTTCCTTCAAATTCTAAGACCCACCAATCCAAAACCATGATGATATGAGCGAGCCAGTTTTTCAGAGCATTTAATCTTCGCCTATCCCATGTAATGCATTATCATGTTGATTTATCTATATTTCTTGGCAAATAAGGATGCAATGAACATCACAAACAATGTCCACGAAGACCAAATGTTCTGAAAAATAGGTATTTGGTATGACACAGTGTGTCCAGGAAGAAGAGAGGAATGCCACTGTCTTTGGAAGTTAATTGAAAATTAGGGAAATGGAAGCACCTTGGCACCGGTATTAGTATAATGATTTTAAGAGAGGGTTGTAACACAACTTTGATATGGAGAAAAGAATACAAAATATTTTCCAGAGAAACACCAAAACAAAACAAATAATAATGGGGGGGTGTGGGGTGGGGAGGGGGGGTAAAACAATGACAATTTTGCAAAAAAAAGTTTTTTGCTTTCGGGGAAAAAAGTAGCTGAGGGGGAAAACAGATTCTCTGAACTTACTGCTTTTTTGTTATCCTTTTTGTCTTTAACTGTCGCTTTACTCAGTAGAGAATGGCAAGTAGCCTACAGAACAGAGACGAGCACAATCATGTTCACAGCACCAGCTACACAACACACACGCTGCTAGCACAGCCCTGACCATGGGGGGTGTGATGGGGGGACAGAGGGAACATCTCACTAAGACATTTCACAGGTGTTCAGTCGTGCGTTCACATCTCTTCATACGCTTGGCGCACCTCAACATTTGCGTGTGGTGGATATGGAGCTGCAGAATATGGCCGGTCGACGGGAAAGTAAACATATTTAATTCAGCACTGCTGCCTTTTACAGTTTGCCCGGCAGACATTTAAGGTTGTGCGGCTACAAATGCTGCTCAGTGTTCACTGACACATCGAGTGGAGATCATCTGTAAGGAGCAGAGGTGAATGAGAAACACTCAAGTGAAAGGGACACGCACTCTTGAGTTTTAAGAACACACAAATCGAGGGCTGTCCCTTTAAATAGAAAATTAGTGTCGAATTAAAGGTCTAACCAGGAAGCTGCAATACAACACAACGGATTCATTTATGGACGGCGGCTTTGTGGGAGCGAGCGGAGAGCGGTTTGTTTTACCTTGTTGCAAAAGCTACGTTGGGTCGGTACACACCTGGCCGCGAACAGGCCGAGGTTCTGGACGGCACATTCATGAGACGGTGTGCGTTTTGGCTAGCGGAGAATGGCCGTGCATGACGTGGGCTGTGAGTCGGAGCTCGCATGTCTTCCGACATGTGAGACTTAAAGCAAGCGGTGAGATCAGACTAAACCTGCAGCGGTGGAGGGCCACTAGCTCACCAGAGGGCGATGTGATGGCACACATGTACACGCCACACGCTAGGACGAGGGGTCTGGAGCACCGCCATGGTAGGTGTATGTGGTGCATTTGGTTGTGGAGGGGCATCGCAGGGCCTACCTGGTACAGACAGTGGCAGACGCTGCGGAGCTGTGGGGGGAACTCGGTGGAGGAGCCAATGATGGCCAGGAAGAAGCGCTCCGTGATCTGCAACAGGTTCCTCTGGTTCTCATCAAGGTTCTCCCCCTGCTCCAGCCTGAGGATCCACAGACAAATGCATTAGTCACTCACCAAGCCATTGTTCTCAATCGCTCATGAAGCCATTGTTCATCAATCGCTCACCAAGCCATTGTTCTAAATAGCTCATCAAACCATTGTTCTTAATTGTCAATCACTCACAGGTAAAGAATAGATATTGTTGTGGGTAAATATAAATTGTTGTGGAACAACGGACCAGCTCTTTACTCTTGAAGGATATTGGAGGGGGCCTGGAATTATGCCCTTCCGGTCTACATGTGTTTTGTAGATCTGGAGAAGGCGTATGACCGGGTCCCCCGGGAGATACTGTGGTAGGTGCTGCAGGAGTATGGGGTGAGGGGGTCCCTTTTATGGGCAATCCAATCCCTGTATGTCCAAAGCATGAGCTGTGTACGGATTCTCGGCAGTATGTCGGACTTGTTTCAGGTGGGGGTTGGTCTCCGCCAGGGCTGCGCTTTATCACCAATCCTGTTTGTGATATTCATGG
>JAODOY010004787.1:0-10758 GCA_025399855.1 Forbesichthys papilliferus
TATATAATATTTTAAACATTGTATCTCAAGTTATTTGTAATGGAGTAATTGCATCCTGAGCAGAGTTAATGTGTGTGTGGCCCACAAAGCATGAGATTGGTCTGAGATGTTGGCACGCTACAGTATAACATGTAGGGGCAGGCTTTATATTATATATAGCTACTAAATACTAACTACTACTTCTATTAACTAACTAACTAACTAACTAACTAACTAACTAACAAACTAACTAACTTTGATGACCTTCTACTAATTTCAACCAATGCATTTCATAAGAGAATATTGTTAGGTTACTATATCACGAAAGATACAGTACCACGTCATATTAAAAATACTGTAGCTTTTAAGTAAAGTCTCATTATGTATTAAAAGGGACGTGACTTCATGCATATTCACCATGCACTCTACATTAATTAATTTCAAGCATCATATTTGCACATTAAAGTAAAATCACTATTTGATCTGACGATTACAACAGGATACATCTCTACTGGTGCAGTTGTTTCTGTACGCACAGTGAATGATGGTGAGCTTGAACACACTTTGTAACAGAAATAGCAGACATTTATCTCCTCCCAGTCTTACTATGTATCACAAATTTCTATGTCATTTGTAAATACATTGTAGACAGATCAGCAAAAATAGTTGTATGCCAATTTTAGTCCATGTATTTTTAATTTGTGTTGATATTAACATAGACCACTAAACTACATCTATGATGCGAATTTATATGATACACTTTATGGTCCCTGTAGGGAAATGTGCTCCCATTCATTAGTAAAGGCTAAAGAAAACTGCACAACTGACATAACAGTTCCTTTTCAAAGTAATTGCCTTCCCAATAAACAAATAGAATAGATGAGAAGAAGCAAATTAACATTACCTACAAGTATCGCTAACTTTATTACAGCAACTTCATATAGCGTTGACCAAAACAGCAGTACACAAAATAAAGCATATAGGGTTCCCTGCAAATATTACCTCTGACTTTAGCCTTTCAACCTCTATTTCCCCGTCTTCTATCTGTTGTCGGAGTTGCTTAGCAACTGTTTTCTCTGTCTCCACAATTTGAAGTAGATGAAGATATTTCTGCATGAGAGTCTCGTGCTCAGTGGCCAAGTTTCTGTAACTATAAAACACACACGCGTGAGTCTAACATTTTTTATTTGATTGTAAACCGGCTGTATTTTTACCTACACCGTTCCTAATATTTTAGTGTAATCCAAACGCTGTATAATACTGTAACATTGAGGAGTCCATAACATGGGGATGTGTTACTTTACCTGGCATGAGATATTGCTGCTACCCATTCATCACAGTCGTTCACATCCTCTGTGCGTAACTCCAGGGCCTTCTGGTTTTCATGGGTGAAGCTGACAATGAAGTAGTACTGAAACACAGAGTAAGAAACACACTCAGAAAGGGTTTTAGTGCTTCTCAACTATTAAACTAATTCTCAATGGGCTGTGAGATGGTTTGAAGATTCATATTGATAGCAATCTATTTTATTATCTTTTACACAATTTGCATACATTTGCATCATGTTTTCGAATGTGTTTTTGGGGTGATTTATGCAATATATTGTGCTATTTAGAGTGGATTACAGTTTCGGATCCTGCTTTTCTGTGGTGCTGTGCAAAGGGTCAAGACTTTTGAGAGACACTAATCTAGTGGTCCAACTGACTCTGCTCAATTCCTCGTGCCTTTATGCTTAGGGTGCTGTTTCAAACTGAAAACAAAATATTTCATGTAAAGCCAGAGGGCTGACGTTATCTTCTGCTCTCACCAGTGCATTTGAGCAGTCTTAGCAAAACCTCTCTCAATTTTCTGTTTTGCATGGCTCTGTTTCCCAAGGGGCAATGCAATAGGGCATAGAAACTAGAGGCATGGCCAATTACATAACTGTGCAATACCTGTTACCTAGCAACACTTGCTGCAAATGATATAGGCTCTTTTTTTCATGTTCCCTGATTCACTTCATTTGAGATAAGCATGCTTGCTTTAGTATTTAACTTGCAACTTCAACTCACTATTGTGCCATAGCAGAAACATAACTGTCAGTCAACATGTTTAACATGCAACCATTTACCTCACAGTGTGTTGGGGTGGGGGACATTTGAGCGTACATATTTTTGACCTATTTGATAGTGTTTGGTATACCAAATTATTATTTTCCAAACACCTTTCGAAAGTGTCTCTTTGGTCTGATAAAGTGCTTTCTAAAGTGTTTTTGTTTATTTTTTTTTGAAGAAACAGTGACACAGTGGTTAGTTATCAAGTGAATCAAACCAAATGCTAGTGCTTCACAATGCTAGTGCTTCACAATGCTAGTGCTTCACAATGCTAGTGCTTTACAATGCTAGTCCTTCACAATGCTAGTGCTTCACAATGCTAGTGCTTTTGTTTTCATGAACAGGGATATTAAGGTGACATTTTTGGAATATTGTCTGGATGGCTTAAAGTATAAGTACATTAAGAAACAGTGGCAGTATTGGTTCATAGGCAAAATGTATGAGGCTACTGTAAAAGTGACTTATCAGTCACATTAATTTAGATCTTATTTAAAGAGATCATTGTAACAATAGAGGTTGGTTGGCCTCACTGCCTCAGTCTGGAGGCCAACCTGAATCCTGGATGAAAGAACAGATAACAGGATATCAATTAATGAATAAATATATAGTTAATATTTTCTTTGAAAGCAAACATTTTAGTTTAAATACTGCTGTATGAAAAATACTTTCAGGTAGACTATGAAAGCAGGTCTAAGATAATTGTGGAAAATCTAATGAGGCTTATTTCCTAAACATAATGTTACATTGTAGTACCTCACATAGGACCAGTAGATATATTAGTGAGTACACTATTTCGTAAAGCTTTTTAGCCTTAATTGGTTTCAGAAAGTCGATCTGGAAACATTTCGTGAGTAAGCTTTTGGTCACCCCCGGTGCAATGGGGGGAGCCCGGTGCTATAGCCACTGTGGTTGTTCTGCTTCGTCAGCACAGGGACAGCTGTTCGCAGGAAAGCCAGTACTGACTTTGGACAGCACAACAGCCCTATACCAACACAATGGGACAGAGACTTGGAGACTTGAGCTAGCGCCTCAACAGATTAATGTTCTCTGAGTATTTCGCATGAATCGTATACTGTATCCTGTACACCTGCTGCGTTTATTGACCATAGAGGTGTACGAGAAACCTATTCTGCAATATGTGTATGAACATGTTACTGTGGTGCGGTAAAAACACAATGCGAATACATAACATTCGGAATTATTGTATTCTAACCGTCTTAACTACATCACAGCATATTGTAAATGCTGCGTTTTTACGCAGGGCGGCGACCTAGAGTCCATTGCAACCTATATTACAACGGGCATACATTTATCTGTATATTTGCCACAAACTTTAAAGATTAAATATAACAGTTGCAATCAAATACCAAACACAACCAAAATACTTGCGCTGTCCCAACTATGACATTAGACATTATAGATACAAAACATTAAGCACAATTAATGCATTCATTGTTTTTATGGCTGTTGTGCACACACATACAAACAACCTTGGGTTTGCTGCAACCTATATGCACAAATATGTACTATATTGGAAACGCGTGGGCCTGTTCCATATGTGTACTGTAATGTTTTCACAATCATGACTGATACGCATGGATTACATAACGCGCAATTCTGCCGAAATATATATATTTTCCGGCGTTGGATTTCATGTATCTATGCAAAAAAATAAAGGAAAATTTGCCTGCACAGCACCTTGTCCGAATATAGTTACGTGATTCAATATGTTGTGATTCACAATTTATATTGCCGCTATGCATTATGTTTTCTATTGTCAATATGCTATAGTTTGTATAGGGCCTATGCATACATTATAATATTGGTTTAGATTGTGTGTGTGTCCGTGTGTGTGTGCATGTGTCAACGCGCGCCCTCAATTCATACCTGCTTTTCTAAACACTCTTTGGCTGACAGCGAGGGTTTTGGTGAAGGCGCCCTCTCACATATGCATCCTTCCAACAGGTATAATCCCGCGGGTCTGGAGCTGGATTCGTTCTCAAAATAGAACAGCATATTTTGTAATAAAGCAAACCACTTTGTGTGCCATTTTGTGTTGTCAGAGCTCTTTTTGCTCAAGCAACCTCGCCTTGTACCATCCTTCTTCGCCAAAAGCGCCAGATAGGTGACATGGCCATCGTTAAGTCGCATTCCCTTTTGCATTTTGAAGACTTTGGTTGGAGGAAGATGGTTACATCCTTTTGGACCCGATGTTGACTTTGTTAATGCGGACCTCCAGTAGACACTCTGTCCGACGCATTCAGCGTGTTGGCATGAAGTAAAACAGGGGGACAAAACGAAGTGTGTATATCCCCCATCCTAAATCTTCCACGATACTCCGCAGCATATGCAGATCCACATCGTTAAATATGTAAAAGAGAATACATTAAAGATTAAATATGACGGTCTAAACAAATTCACAAGAGAGTGCAAGTGTTCGAGGTTTGTCCCTTTCTTATAAATCTCCAGACACCACAGAGCGTCGTGCTGAGCTTGGCAGACTTTCTGGAGTCACGTGACGAATGATTGGGAAATCACGTTTCAGAACCACAGAGACAATATAAGATGTGTTTATTTTTAGTGAATCCCCATTAGATGCATTCAGTCATGCAGTCAGAACTTTACAACGTGTTATCCAAATCTGCTTCAAGTTGTTTCCTATAGCAAGTTCCTATAGCTATACATTTTTTAGGATGTCCTCGTTTTGTTATGCAAATTTAGTATTTTCTACATTAACCTAATGTTAGATGATATATGTAAGCCCTTAAATGGATGTTCACAATATTGCTATGTGGTTCATTGGTTTGACCAATAGTTTAAATAAATGTTTGTAATAAATCCAGTATATGTCCTTGCTCCCTAACATTTGTATAAGAATGTTTGGCTTTGATGTATAGTTTGACATCTTAACAGCTAAAGTTCTCTCACTTTGAATACTTTTTTACTACAGTATAGGCTACATATGAATTCCCATGTGTATTTATGCATTAGGGTTGCATCACTACTTTTAATCACAGTACAGCTGACTGTTGAACATTCCCATCCACTCATTGACAGAAAGACAGATGAAAGATAGTTTATTGGTCTCTAGACAAGGTTCTGCATCTAATATTCACATTATCACACATTATTTATTGTGCATTTGACTGTTATTCTATAAAATTATGTTAAGTTATGTGGTTTTACTGTATACAAGAGCTCACACGATTACATTTGGTCACATTTATTATAATATTAACATATATTATAGCAGTAAGTTGTACAATCAACGTTTTATATTTATCCAAGCAACATGCACAGCCAATGTAACTCTTTGAACAGCCATTATGCTTAAAAGACACAGGCTCTAATCTGACCAGCGTTACGGTTATTCTTCAGAGAGGAGATTTATACCATATCGTTAGTTATCTGTTTTTTCTCCAATCCATTCTCCCATAACTCCCTCTAGACTTAGGGTTAGACAACGAGAGAGAGAGTTACAAACCTCTAGATGTACAATTAGTCCTAGTAACTCCAAAAATATGTGATGTCAAGCAATGTGAATGATCAAACCCCAATGACAGATGGGAAACTATGATGAAGATTTGCGTATACATGCAGGAGGTTGATAAAATAGCGTGATTTGTTGGCCTTCTGCTGAACTCAGCTTCAGTGAAACAAATCTTTGTATTTTTTTTTTTACATTTGACTTTCACTTAATGAAAATCAGTGTGTGTGTGCGTGTGTGTGTGTGTGCGTGTGTGTGCATATCTGTGTGTGTGTGTGTGTGTGTGTCATAGTTCAGTCAGGCCACAGTTTCCTCCCACTGCCTATGAAGAGGCTTCAGTCCTAATTACATGATCTTCCAGACGTCTAATTTGCCACACACTTCTAAAATGGCATTGACTAATTACTCCCTCCTGTTTTAGAAGCAGCTTTCTGGACTCAATCATGTCCGCCTCATGCTCAATGTCATGTAGGAACAAACAAGATGGCTGTGGTGGCAGTCACAGCCTATTTAAAGTGAGTAAACAAACATACAAGCACGGCCATTAAATCCCTTTCAAATCTGATGGCATATAAAACCATTTCTGTGGTTCCAAAGAGCTTTACAATATTTGCTTCACATTCACACACACATTCATACACATTCACCGATGGCATGTCAGCCATGCAAGGAGACACCTGACCACCGGGAGCAGTTAGGGTTTGGTTGTCCTGCTCAAGGACAACTCGACACTTGGTGAGGAGTTAGTGGGGTTCAAACTAGCAAACGAGTTCTTGATCACCTATCGCCCCGATCTACTACTGCACCACTTTCCGCCCCGGCTAGCACGCGTCGACCCGCCTACTTGATAGATTTATTTGGATTGAAACGCATAACCAACCACAGCACAGTAAATAACTAATTGACCAAATCGGACGGTAAATGTATTCTGCAGAAATCGTTTGGAAACTGAACAACATGAGTTTGGCTGTTTGCAGGTTTTCTACAAATCTGTTTAACTCACTTAGGCGATTGTGCTGAAGCTAGTGAAGACTTAATGAGTGTTATAGTACCTATCCCCAGATCACTGTTAATGTTTTGAAACACAAGGGGTACATATGATGTAAGTGTATGTGAAGGAAGGGCTAGAGATAAGTGGCAGCCAATATATAGCTCTAAAATCCTACCTTTGCATCTTTAAATTAGCATACTGTAGCTACTGTAAGGTAACAGTTGAGTTGCTCACTGTCCACAGTAGCCACCGTGTCTTGAGTTACACACGGAGGATGTCTGTACTTGTCTGTACATTATATGAACCCTTGCCAAGCTGAAAGATGTCATTCTCACTTTCACTTAGGCCTACAGTCAAAACTCACATCAGCTCAACCATTGGAACTGTGCTGCAATAGCTCAATTGTTTTCAAAGTGCAAGCTTTATGATTATGTTGGTAGGTCACAAGTGGATGTGAGAATAAATATTTGATTGTTTTAACTATTATGTTTACTGTTGCATTTTCAATAGTATTTACATTATAGCCTACAGTATGTCATGCAATATGTAAGCCTATATACCTGACCTCCTCTTACACAATGTAATTATGGACACACACAGCCAGTTATGTCACTTTACACGTCCTACCCCAAACTGTCAGACAATCATCTCTAATCTGTTAAATCCCTCTTATCCGTCTAAAAATACTCAGCATTTGCCAGTTTTCTTTGTACTAAATTATGTTTCTATTTTTCACGAACGCTGGCGAAACAATGTGTTTCGTCAGATTGCGCTATTTTCAGAGCGCAGCATGAATTATGAAACAAAGTAGCCGACAACGTGCGCGGCAGTCCCTTTGCTGACCTGAGAGCGGCGAGAAGGAGGCACGCAGAGGCTGTGTCTGCTGCGGTGGGTAGCCGTGTTTGTGGGCTGCGTATCGGCAGCGTCCCAGCTCTTGGCAGTGACCCAGGCCAGTGTGATCGTGTTAGCTTCTTCCTACAGGGTCGCCACCTGGCAGACGCTTTCTCCAATCAGCCTGGGTTACACAGGCTGCGTTCGCAGCAGGGCAGTAATTGAGTTTCAGCACGTCAATGTCTGCTTCACTTTGCCGACTGCAAGGTGAGCATACACCTTGAAAACCCTCTCCTGCCTTCTTGGTTCACTTTGTAAGATGAAAGTCATGCCATCTTATCTCATCACGTATAAGCGACTAGCTATCATTGTCAGTGTTCTGGCTATACATAGTGCTATACTAGATATCTTAGTTTTACAGTATGCCTGTATGGTAAACCCATGACATAGGCATATCTCTGACTACAGTATGTCAGTGATGGAGATCCATTTCTCACTCTCTGTCAATAATTATGACAAAAAAGAGCAACTTTACATTTATGTAATGCTGGCTATTCCACAAGGTGGGAGGGGGTTTTTTTGGACACAAACCAAGGACATAGTGAAATACATATATTTTACTCAAATTTTTTGAGTTCCCATCTATTGGTCTCAAATTCAACACTGTATATATTTGCTACATCAAAAGCATAATAGTGTGATCAGTGATTGGAGCCATATACTGTATGGATTTTCACTGAGCAGGGTTCAAAGAGAGCGGCCCTTGTATTATCTCGCTGTCGTCCTCTGATGTACAACTATATGTTAGAAACAAGCAATCGCCTGAAAGTAGGCCAATCCCCAGTGACTAAAAACAGATGTGAATACAGATGTTACTGTAATGCAGCGTGGCAGGGCCCTACTGTAAATCATAGCCTCTCAAGCTGGACCAGTGGATGCTCATGGTCAGGTGGGCTGCAACATCGATCTGTATTTATTCTATTGTGAATAAAATACACAAATATTTACCATAAATAAAATACATACAAAAATGTTTTGGAATATGGTTGTTTGTGTATGCTTGATATTTTTTCTCAGGAGTTTGCAAATAACACACCACTCTCAGTCCTTTATGAACCCAATGGGGAAATGCAGACAAACAAGTCTCTGGATTACTTATACTTAATCAATCCTCATTACCCCTTATTCATTGTGTCTAATGTCTGTATACTGCCTGCTGGAGATTAAAGAGTTATTATTCCATGTTGTCCACTACTGGATTTGATCCCTATAATATTGAACGTTTCCATAGCATATCTGCATATAGTGCTAGCAGAATCCTCAGATTTTACACGGAAAGTGATTTGACAGAGTTATGAATCATGTATGTACAGTAAATGTACGTAGCAATGAGCAATCTCACGAAAATCATGCAATTTGACATACCGGTATTGTATCGTGAGATCCGTTTAAATAGAACACACTACTGTACTGTAGGAAAGGCTTCTGCGAGTACAGTAGGTCTACAGCATCTGTCTGACATGAACAGGTCTAGGCAGCACCGCTTCCATCCTGAAGTGCAAGGGTGATCACAGTGCGTGCATGGGCCATTACCTGGCATGTGCAGTCCTCAATCACTGTTCAATTAAATCTAAGGATGACATATGCTGCCAATCAGCGTCTAGTTAGTGAGGTCAAATTAAGATCCATGCGCTGACCTTTTCCTTTGGCTGCCTTCTCACAGGCTAGCTATCATCGGGGATATCAATAGGGACTAATGAGCCTTAATGGCCAAACCCTGGCAAAGGGCCATCCCTATATACCATCGCACTCACAGCCCAGTGCTCACCATGTCCCAGCAAGGCATCTCTTGTGACGAGTGCTCTCAATAAACAAACTGCGTCTCCCACATCTGATCACGCAGTACATAAACTGGCCCTTTGTTGCTCTATGATGGACCACAGCTGCCAAGCACCCTCCAATCAATTGCTTTTTCACTTGTCTGGGAGACTTTCATCACGTCTGACCTGCTCTTCATCTCACTTACTGTACATATTGCGGTGAGTGGTGCTAGCCTGAAGCTGTGTGAAGGGCGTTGGTCATCACCACGGCTACGGCTGGTTGTGTTGACATGTAATGTAGTAGAAGGGCCAGAAAAAGGACCATCTGACGGGAAATCCCACCACACCGCCAAAATGACATTCCTTACTTTCACCAGCCTGTCATCTCAGCTCTGTTTGTTTGTGAACCTATAGCGCATGGTCCAGTATTACTGCTACAGTGTTTATTATTATTATTATTATTATTATTATTATTATGATGATGATGATGCCAATTCTTATCGTGTCAGTATTAACTGTAGTATTTACATATAACTTACCAGTGGTTGACTGTATTACACATTTCTTCACAATACAAGACTGCTGCTCTACATTTCTGTGTTGCTACTATATATTGTATACCTGATGTAATGATGTTTGTCTCTGTCTACTGAACTTGAAGTATAACCTACTGGAAAAGAGTAGCTGTAAATGTATATAATTGTTTATTGTTAAGCATCAGGAACTGTGTGTTCCTTATGGTGATTGGGCGACACACCACTGAAGAAAGGGCGAGGAGGAATTTTCAAAGCTTACTGGTGTAAACTACGGTAGCTGACTGTCCTGCCTCTAAATATCTTAATCCAATCAGCGACCAATAATCCGTGGAGTACGTATAGCCTCAGCCCCCTTTTGGGCGATTTCAATATGGCTGAAAATCGGCCCGATTGCTCTCATAGGCGTTAACGTTAAAATATTTTTTCCAAAAATGCAGACTCTGCAATGCATTCTCTATGGCTTCCGGGATTGCTTGCACTAATAACGTGCTTACAGCATCCATAACGTTAGTAGAAATCTGTTAGTGACGTGCATTGTCTACGCAACATGACCTAGTATAGTTCATCGTCGCACGTTATGGATTGTGTCTCCTCCGTTCTGTTTACATGACTTGCGAAGTATGTAATATAATAACAATAATAATAATAATAATAATAATAATAATAATAATAAGACGAAGAATTGGTAGGATAGTCTAGTGTGTATGCAATTGTGCTTTTCCATAACCATTTTAACAGTATCCAAACAGACACCAAACGTCAATGTTTTGCATTTTTTGTGAACTTTAATGCTGGGTATCCACTACACGACTTTTTTGTCTCTCACGATTGTTAACATGTCAGATTATCCGAACATTGTGCGATAAATTCTTGACGTGTCGTGTCAAGGAGACAAGCAACACTACACGTATGACACCGACCGATCACAGTATGCTGTCTTTCATGACCTGGCGCAAGATCATGTGTCATCGGGGAGGAGGGGTCAAGAAGTTGTCAATCATAGTTCACAGCGGCGCCCGGT
>JAODOY010004788.1:657-10758 GCA_025399855.1 Forbesichthys papilliferus
CCCCCCCCCCCCCCCCCCCCCCCCCCCCCCCCCCCCCCCCCCCCCCCCCCCCCCCCCCCTCATATTACAATGGTAATGGCAACTAATAATAGGCTATATAGGTCTTAAGCTAAAATAACTTTTGTTGAAACTACTTTTTGAAACTATGTTTTAGAATTTTATATCACTTGGTGCAAAGGTTTATTAAAGGTTTATGATAGATGCCATTGTCATATGAGACAAATGAAAGCAGAATGACAAATAAATATAAACCCTCCTCAAAAACATTTATTAAAAAAAAAAACTTATCCTTAATAGTTTGTGTAGCACTAAACACTTATATTATTTTCAACTTTCATAAACATGATTCAAGTATCTCTGTAAATCTATAGTTTTTTTTTCCCCATTGTGCATTATAAATGTAATTACATTTTGGACAAATTTGTGATACTAGTCTAGTTTTGTATGGTTCCACTAACAATGATA
Source organism: Forbesichthys papilliferus (assembly GCA_025399855.1). Lineage (NCBI taxonomy): Eukaryota > Metazoa > Chordata > Actinopteri > Percopsiformes > Amblyopsidae > Forbesichthys > Forbesichthys papilliferus. The sequence continues at coordinate 1,123 of JAODOY010004788.1, forward strand.
GTATTGCACCAGAAAGTCCTGCATTGTAGTGAGCATGCTCAAAGCATCCACTGGTACTGGTTGTGGAAAAAAACTGCTGACCTCTAATTATCAAAGTGGTAACAGTAGATGGCTTCTAGAGGCCCGTTACTGCATTACAAGTGCTTTGGTACAAACAAACAGAAACACGCACACGCACACACACAAAACTGTCCTTGTTCCCTCTTTTTTCACCCTCTGATTTTTTTATCCTCCTCCACCACTTTCTGTTTTTGTGACTATTCCAAATAACAGTAAATAATTTTACAGATAGGTAAACTCTGAAACTATGTATGTATGAGAGTCACTGCTCGATTAAACATTGTATCTGTAATCTTGTAGCTTTACTGGCCTTCAAGGGAATACAAATGTGCATACTGTACAGTATGTGCAATGCAAATGCCCTAACCATCAGCTACGAACTTCATTTAACCTGTAGATTAAGTATATCTCCTCTTCTACCAGGTTTGAAATAATTTATGGCATCTAAGCTTTCCAAAGCAGATACCGGCTTTTCCCATTACTGTGTCCCTTAAATTTAGTCACTAGAGGTTTAAATAGCCGATGAACTGATCTGTGAGAAACTTGATGACTGCATGAGACTTGTGTACAGTTTGGCAATGGAATCTTTTCCAGAGCAAAAATATTCACCAATCACCATCTGCTGGCCACATTAGAGAAATCAATACACCCAGCATTATCTGGGCTAAGTACCAATAATTAAAATATTTTGTTTTTATTACGCTAATTTTGCCTTAATACTGTAGTTAATCGGAAACATTTGATCATCTTAAGAGGTACAAAAACATTTTGTTTAGTAATGTAACCATGGTGATGGTTGTTGGTGATAAACACATAGGACTGACAATATGACAGAGGTAATGTGCTTTATGAAAAGCAATGTAAACACTTTTATAAAACTATCCTTGTGCCACCGAATGTGCTCATACAATGTCACAGGCAGCATAAACAAGGAAAATAAAAATGCTTACTTGATTCAGTCCCTGCTAACTTAACATGTATACCTGCTAACAAAGACTCAAATCTTAATATTCACTTCACAATTAAACATTATCATTCATCATTATGTTATACCCATTGATTAAAAAACAAAACATTAACTTTCAGTGCACATATCTGGTTCAACCACAGATCACCTTTGTCTTTATGCTTTGTGCCACACACAAAGTGCACAATGTTGTTCACTGTTAGAGGTTTATGACCACTCAGCTATAACAGTTTACAGGGATGAATTGTAACAACAATTTGACACCGTTTGCATTCACATACAAAGGCGAACTGTGTTTAATGCATAAAGTTATTTTCCCTTTTAATCCAATTAGGATATTAGTAGGTTATACATAGGACGTTTACAGATAACTTCCAGTCACATGTAAAATAAAATAAAATAAAATAAAGAATGTACACCGTCCATGTCATGTTGAAACATCTGTGTGTGTTATTCAGTTTAAGTGACCATATGTGTGTCATATGTCCATACATCATTGGAGATAGAATCAGACTGTCATAAATATACCTGTAATCAGTGTGGTAAAATGTATGGGAAATGTACATTCCCCCTCATTCTCAAATACACCATCCTTCTCTAAATTGAATGACTGCTTTGTGTATCCTGATAGCGGGATTGTACTGAAATCTGTTCTTCTAGATGCACCATAGCATTAGTGTTTGTATGCTAGTTATTTTCCCATTGATCTTAGACTACTAGTCTAAAACACAGATACATCTACACCTGTAAAGGTTGTGACATCTGAATGTGTGTGTGCGTGCATGGACATGGCATGTGTATTTCTTATGTAGCTTCTCAAACCAGTATATTCAGGAATTTAGTCAAAAATGATCTGGCAGAAAAACAAGTGACTTCTCCATCTTCTTGGTAAACAGAATGAGTGAAGGACAAAAATTCAATACAATTATGTGTGGAAAAATCTGCTCTTCTGATCATCTACCAAAGGGTATTTTTGAAAGAAAATATCAATATTTTTTTCTGTGCTGATAGAGATAGTGTCTCCATGTTGATGTTGAGTACTTACTATTCTACTAGGTCCAGGGCGGTTGTAGTCCAAGATCGATCTGCCACATACAGCATGTTATAAACTGTAAGGCAAGGAAGGGAATGGTTGGAAAGTCTCTGCCTGCGGTATGCTACTGCTAGTTTTGCTGTGCCATGCCCTCTTAATTGGCATAATGGCTTAAAGGTAAAGTAAACGTCAGATAGTATATTTGAAAAGCTACTTCATAACAAGAGTGGATCTAAAGCATCTTAGAAAATTATTTTAGAGAGGTTAAATATTCCTGGGAAATAGTGTGAAAGTTTGAAGCCCGGTTTTGAATTGTGTTTTAACACGAAAATTTCCAAATATCACATATGTTTAGCCTCATGGTTGTTTTTATTTAGGTTGTCCTTTCTGTATTAGTTAAGGTATGGGATATACTGTATTGCACAATGAATGGGGTAATGATTAAATAGTGCATTGTATTTTATTTGTCTGCTAAACTAACTATAATACATCTATAGTCTATAATTATAGTCTATAACTAGTCTATAATTGCAAGCTTTGATTGCACATTAATGGTGTTTGCATAGCCCTAGCAGCCCCTATATTATTATATTATTCTGGAATCTGATGGTAGCACTTAAGTGCTATTAAGAATAGTAAGCAAAATAATGATTAGGTTAATGATGTTAAGAATGGGAAATGAGAAAATCTAAGGCTATACTTTTTGACATTGTCAAAATGCATGCTAATTTTACTGACACACTTTGTTCATTGTTGTATTTGGATGATTTTCTAGTGGAAATTGTGTCCTCATAGTTCCACATCTGTTTTGTATAAATGACCCCTACTACTTTTGCCCAAATTGCACTATTTTCCACCACTTTGACACAAACTATGCATGATTTTCATAAAGTGCCTTAAGAATTGTGCAAAATTAATAAGCCATATTTATATACTTAATATATACAAAAAATAAGTTTAATAGACATGAGATATCCTTAACTTGCTTGCTTGCAGTTTGTTTGTACATTAGTGCTAAATGTTACTAAACTAAAATCTTGAGAAAGCTTTTTCTTTCTTTTAAGATCTGACAATTTGTGGAGATATGTTTAGTGTATTGTTGTATCAGACCTTTTTCAAAATGATCACAGCATTAAAAAGGGTATTTTGTTTTTAGAAGTTATACTGCTTTGTGTTGGTTTTGCATTTTCTTGCCTCTCAATAAAATATTCTTAGAAGCCTATCTAATTAAGTTAGGTCCACGGCAGCACTTCATGTCTTCATTTCCCATTGCTTTTGGCTCCCCCTCCCTCAACTTTCTCTTTTCAAATCTTCTTGTGTCTTCATGCTGCAATTAAATTACATCTGACTCCACAACACATTGCTCTGTGTATTCCTTCACCAGATCCACAGCCAGAGTTTGGTGGCAGAACTCAGCCATGGACTTCCAGAGGGGTGGGTCCAGGAACATCTGACACATCACATAACCCTTCAGGGTGGCGGTATGGCGTCGTAGGTGGCACAGGAACTGCTGACGAGCCAAGGCCAAGTCCTTACCGAACATGTCGATATTCAGGTAATACCTGGTTCAGGAACCAGCGAATGGGTTGATTGAGTGAGTTTGAAGCGTATGTAGAATTATAAAATGTTTGAAAACTAATTCCAATAAAATACAATATGTCTCTTGGCATTTAAAAATATACATGCAATTGACCATTTATACACTTGTCATCTTCTAAACCTTTCCATCTTCTTATTAGCAGTGTTCTTATTGTTCAAAGCCTAACGTCAGTTTTTCAGAATGATTAAAGATGCAAAGGATAACTTTCATATTGAAAGCATACATTTTTTTTCACTTTCAGCTGTGATGGTGATTCTGAAAGCTACAAAGGGGCCTAATGTTATGATGTATGTTTCACTAGGGATTGAAACCAATAATTAATTTTACTTTAATAGTCGTCCCATGCAGCTTTAAGCATTTTCCAAGAGACAGATGCCATTTCTAAAGAGCTGTAGATTAATGTAACTTTAAGATTTCAACTTTTCTTCAAGGTAGTACTTATCACTGAACTTAATGAATGTCTTCTAAATCTGGCAAAAAAGTTGCACCTATACTTAATATATATCGTAGGTGCCAACAACCAAATAAGCATAAGCCCATTTTATCTATTAACTTGTAAATAAATGAAGATAAAAGAATTACCAGTCTTCTCCGATTGGCACCCTGAAAGGGAATGTGCAAAGACTGGCCACAGTGGGTCTGGTGATGTCATTCACCATCCAATCAATCTCCTTCTTCATAAGGATAGCCATGTTGCTTGGTAATGGCTTAAAGGGCTGCCAGTCTTGAACAATGGTGGCATTGGGCAAGACCCCGTGCATGAGGTCTGTGTTCAGATATAGCTGGTGGACAGCCATAGAGTCTAGACGCACCGGGAAAACAATGGAAGAAGAGGGGGGCGAAGAGAGGAGTTCTCCATCTGGACCCAGCTCCAACAGACGGCGGTTAAGGTCTTCAGCTCGAAATCGCACCAGCAGAATGCCCTGTGGAAAGAAATTATAAACTACGATGGCATGTTCCCCAATTTCCACAAAAGTGGAAAATTGTTTGGTAATGTTTCACTAGTTCACAAGTTTTAAAAAAGGAATTAATTCCAGCTTTTCTAAAGCACCTGTTTGGTGATGAGGCGATACTTCTGGAAGTCCTTGGGTCTCAGCTTGTCATCACGGGTCAAGCGGCTGACCTTTACCTTTGGGTACTTTGACTTGACCAGATGGGAACAGAACCGCAGCAGATCACCTGCCACGCCCTTACCACGCTCCTGGGGGGCCACACGTAGACCTTCCACCAACATAGTCTCACCATCGTCGATCACACACACTGACTCCAGAGCAATCTGAACCAGAGACAAGAGCATTGACCATAACACTAGCTTTATATTTATAAGGATCTGCTCTTTATGGCTGATTAGTATGATGCAGTAATGATTCACCCTATTGCTGAATCATGAAAGCTTTTCCATTTGTGTCCATTAACGTGTTAATTCACACAATCCTTACCTTCAGTGTTGGGCAAGTTACTCAGGAATCGTAATAAGTTACTAGTTAGTTAGTACTCATTCAAAACGTTATATTACTTTATTTATTACTGGTAATTTAAAAGTAATTAGTTTCATTACTAGTTACATTGTTTTCACAATCACTACCCTGTCTCACCCCTTCCGAAAAATTACTTTAATGAATGAGTTAATTTCAATGAATTTGATCCTGTTTATTGGATCATTAATCTAAGGCTACGTTCACAATGCACACATATATGGCCCAAATCCGAATTAGGTCTGCACAATTATTTGTGCCGGATATCCAACCTGGACGCGTACGGTACCATGTGTGTAGCTGCAGCTCTGCCTCCACTCGTCGAAAAGAAAAACAGCAAGGCTACTTTGCGTTGCAGGCAGATTATCAGGGACTACCGGTACTACATTCACAAAAAACTGTACTGTAAACTATGCAAACGGTGCCTTCGATCTTTCCAGCCATAGTTTCCATATTAGTTGAGTAAAAAGTTAACATTTCCGCTATTATCATGTGACATCAATGGTTCGTTGATAAACATAATTGCTTGGCGATAGCGAAACAAAATCTGCCTTTAAGCGAATAAAATATGTAGGATAAATTGCATATTTGCTTTGCAAACATTCACGTGTGTATGCTGTAATTTACTACAATGCATTTTAACCAACGCTTTTTTGCCTTGCGCTTGCCGATACCTCCGGAGCACCGACCGGGATCTCTGGGAATGTTTACCCGCCCTAGGAGCACTCTCGTGCGGGCACCGAGTCACGGAGGTACTTCATCGGAGCCCCAAGCGGGCCACACGCTTCCACTGACACCACTGATTTAAGGACCAGTCTTACTTTGAAGCTAGTATTTGTACAATAGCAGGAATGTAGCACAAGATGGAAGTGATTTCTGTGGTCTGTTTATAATGTGAGTGTTAATAAAATCAATGTATAATTGTGATAAATAATTGTGATCTCAATATTTATCAAAATAATCATGATTAGCATTTTGGCTATAATCGTGCAGCCTTACGTATCTAATATTTTCTCATCAGATCTGGGTCACTTTCATATGTGGTACTAAATCGAATACATATCTGATTATTTTAAATGCGATCTCAGTCTGAACAGTCAAATCAGAATTGATGTGACTTTGACTTCACTCTAGATAGACATTCACTGTGTGATTCCCCCTCGCTAGCTTAATCAGGCTCACTCATGGCCATTGTTGGTCGACATTTGTTACCTCTGCGCGAGAGAAGTTGTAGTCCTACAAGCAAGTGAACATACATACATTAGACTAAATAAGGAAGTAGTCACTGGATGAACAGAGCGAGGTGTTAACCATTGCCCACAATAGGCCTTCTACACGGAGAGGATCATCGTCGTGCCCCATGTTAAATAATGAGTGTTTGGATACTGCACACAATGCGTATGCTGCCTCACGGAGCAGACAGTGCAATAAATACAGTAGCCTAAATTGTAGAAGCAGAAATACACAATTAAATAAAAAAGTTTTGCATGGTTTATAACCCCACCTCCTTGCCCCACACATTGATCAATAGCCCTGTCTGACTGTTGCTGAATGTATCAATGCCCACGATTAAAGCAGAAAGAATGTGCAGATACATACAGGCAGATGAAATCCACTGTCAATCTGCGGGCAATATGCATCATGTCTGGCAGAGCAAATATTCCATGTGAGTGTTTAACAGGCTTTTAGTAGCTTACAACAGTCGGCTATTTGGCTTTCTTCTGTACAAATTTGCTGTCTTTAACCTCACGTCAACTTAAAATGACTGTAGGCTGACTTTCAGTCTCTCAGTCAGTGTTTACTTTCCTACATCGCGCCACGCTGCATGTGACGTCTTGTTCGTTTGTGCATGCAGGTAATTTCAGAACCGTGATCAGTTCACACTAGAATCTGATACGTGCCACATTTAACAGGTAATGTGAACAGCAAAACAAATAAGTCAGATTTGAGCATTAATCGGAATTGAGCATTAAGGATTGCAGTCTGAACGTAGCCTTTGTGTCAACAATCAGCCAAAGTGAAAAGATTGCAGCCTCTCAAACCAGATTATTGGACAGGATGGTTCAATTAGCCTCCCCTAATTTTGCTAGGATCAGAAATCTAATTATTGTATTGCAGTAATGCAGCATTACTTTGGTTAGTAATTGTAATATTATTACTGTTGTGGAAAAAGTAATTAGTTAAACTACTAGTTACTGGCCGCCACTGAATCAGAATTGTATTACATGTCATGAAGTCACCATGACTGTGTGAAGCTGTCCGATATGTATATCCGCGGCACGTGATTGAACTGTCTTTGGTCTCTCTCTCTCTTCACTTCATATCTCTCTCTCTCTTTGTCTCTCTCGCCCTCTTTCTCTCTCTCTCTCTCACCACTTTAAAGAGAGTGCATCTTACTAGCTTGAGGATGGATCGGCACACCAATCACTCGCATAGTCATAACATTTTAGCCTACGTTACCGGAGAACAAGAATAAAGGTAGCTTTAACTGGATTAGACTAGATTTAATTTAAAATTCCAAATTTCAAAGTCTAAATAAGTATGTTCAAAACAAACATTCTCTATTCATGGTCAATTATTTATTAATTATATATTATGAAATTATGTTCCAGCTAACGTTAGCAAAATTAATCGTAGCCTATAATTACAGGCTACGGTATCTGCTGCAACGTTATCGTAGCCTACTTAGTCGGCAAACTAAATTATTTACATTTGGTTGCATTTTTAGATGAGTTAGTTAAAATAGTTTGTTAAGAAGAGAAAAATGGCTGATGTCGTTGAGGAAGATATTGTTAGTCAGGTAGGCTACAGCAAAACAAATTACTTTAACTTGACTTTATTAGAGAGGTGCTCGAGGTGCCCGACAAAGTACGGTACCAGTACTAGCCTATGCACTAATTGAATTGAAGCATAAGTTGTATATGGTAGGCTAATATTCAGCTATATTCATGTATGTAAAATGTGTCCATGCAGGCACCCCATGGTATTTAATGTTCTTTAACATTAGAAAATATAAGATAATTATCCAATGTTACTTATTAAAAATATGTTTATTAGACAAGTATACAGGCAGAATTAGTGGAGGCGAGTGAAGCAGGAGAGATGGCAGAACGAGAGAGTGGAGTAGGAGAGGAAAGATGAGGAGAAGAGAGTGGAGGAGTTAACGACTGAGGAAAGAAAACAGTAAACACATTATCAGCCTGGGACCCTACATGGGTTGAGAAGCCAAAGTTTAAAGAGATAGTCAAGGAAAATCAGTAATTTAAGTCTTAAAATGTCATTAAAGGATATAAAGGCTTACTATAAATGCCAACAAATTATGAAAATCAACTTCAATTTGAATCGCAAAATATTTCCTATATTTTATGTCTTCTGTCTGTCTGATTTTCTGGGTGGAGTTAACTCGAGTGTGGGGACGTCATGCCGCTCCTGGACTAAAAAAAAAAGTCACGATTAACGTCCTCTTTGTGTCTGAGCTTAACTTCTTTCCATGTGAGAATTGTTGTTTCGAACAGTCGTTACAATATTTGTATTGCTATACAGTAGGTATTTCCTCAGAATACATTATTTAAAATGTGTTCTTTATTATAGTATATAATATAATAATATATTCAAAAAGTTAGTCTCGTACACCTGCTTTGCGGTACCGTAGCGGAGCTAGCTAGCATTTGTTGACGGATTTGGCCGCAATCAACATTGGCGCCATGTCGGAGGGAGGAATCCATCAGTGTTCTGTTCCAGGATGCGCTAAAAGTGTGCACATACATGACAATCCACTCTTTCCAAAATGTTTGCATCCTCCTTCAACTGCCAAAAACAAGTGGCTAAAGCCTGGTAAGAGACATTTGTTTATAACTGCATCAAGCTTAGAACAGCTGCATACATCTATTGTATCAATCTAAACCAATTAAAGGCAGGGTCAGTCATTCTTGATAACTTCGAACTAAAATCAAAACAGTATGACGGTCCTCATGCAGCGCCGCCTCACATCAAAATGCATTGTGAAGCAAAGTGTAGTAAGCTTTGTTGTGAGCGGTGTTCACCACATTGTTTATGTTCCTATTTATGGAGCCAGGGCTGTGTAGAAGTATCGTATTTTTTCAACAAGCACAGAATGTTAAGCTAGCAAAATGTGAGGAGCTATTGAGTGAATTGGACTGTATTAGCATACAATTATCTTGCAATAGCTGACTATAGCTTTTTAATATTCTAACACTTATTGAAAAAGTGTGTACTATTGTTTTGTATGTATTCTAGCAAAAAAGCCAACCAACAGGCTTGAAAGGGTACTGGTGAACAAGCGGGTTCTCACTGACACCGTTTGTCCCGTTAAGACCCAAAGCACCTTTGGTTTGTTATGGTTACATTATCAATTATTTTTAATTACTAATTGCCTAAACAAGTGTGTAGCCCGGGTGGGAAACCCCATATTATAAATGTTCTGTTTATTCACTAGAAAGTAAGCAGTCAAATCTAAAATTATTATATTACATAAATATAA
>JAODOY010004789.1:0-10757 GCA_025399855.1 Forbesichthys papilliferus
TATATATAGTCCCACTCCCGCGGACTTTTTCTGTCCAGTCCCAATCCATGGATGTTTATGTATGTATCCCGTGATTAATAATTATTTTGTTTCCCCATCCCGCGGGAATCGCGCGAGATTCCCGTGACCCGTGGGAATCCCAAAAGAAATGTCAGTCTCCTACGCATACAGCAAGTAGGCCTAAAGGGCTGGCCTGGTCCATGGAACTGTACCATAAATAATCTAGCCTAGTGGCAAACAGTTTTTTATTTTTTATGTATTATGTTGATGTTATCTCATCTGAGATGGACAGTGGAAGTGTGTTTTGTGGTCCAATCAATCAGCATTCTACATAGTAACATAGATTTGGGAAAAAAACAGCAGGCATGTTCAAGTCATCAAGAAATGCACTAAACAAACTTTTATCAGCATTAATTAGGTCCAATAGCCAGCCTCTGTCATGATAAGGGGCATGCAGTTTTGATGACATTGGTAACTTATGAGTGCACCACTATGGTGCACCATTACTGCAGTAGGAGTGAGCTATACATTTAGGTGCAACATGCTGCCACATGTGGTCAATTCCAGGGACATGCATGCATTTTTCAATAGGACAATGCAAATATAAGTCACTTCATAGCATGTGCTAGAGAGTGGATGCAAAACTGGCCTGTCTGCAGTCCTGATCTATTGCTTATTAAGAAAGAGTAGGCTAGTGCATGATGAAGCACAAAATATGGTGCACCTAATGGAAGTGGGAGGGGCACAAACGGGTGTCTTCAGTGTCCACTGCCCACAACAATATGTTACACTGTCCCAAATGCCAAATCCCAACTATTTCGGCATGGGGGTTGTACGTCCTTCCAACTAAAATTTTGAAATAAACTATTTATAAAATAAATAACACGATCATGTCAAAAAATAAAACAGTTACTGTCTACAGTAGAAAATAAGCGTAGACTACGCACCAAGCGCAGCGTTGTCTACAGGAAATCAAGCGCAGCGTGGCCGACCGGGGGCCATAGACAAGTCAGTAGGTTACTACCCATTCGTAAGCTTGTTACATTGAACAGGCAACATGGAAGATATGAAACCAAATGTATGCGTTATCCTCGTATACGGTACCATTAGCCTGTATAGACGACTGCTGTCCTATTGTCTTAATTCATTCCATGAATGTGTTTGCAAATTATAGGCTATATTCACATTTAGAACAAATAAAAAAACGGATATTAGTTAGTCTCATGTATTTTATTTAATCAAACAAAAGCGCTTTAATCTGTTGCGTTTGCTATTTTTTAATTGGCCCGTCCAGACAAATCAGCTGTTTGAGTGTAGTAAGCGTTGCTTTCCATATTGCCTTCCTGTTTAATGTGAGTAGGTTGTGATGGCAGTTCGTGCATTAGCTGGTTGGTTGATCTGTTGCTGTTGTATTTGTGTGAGACAACTGAGACACACGGGTACGGTTGATCGGTTACTGTAGATATGGCGTATGGACAGAATCACAACTTCCTTTACAGATAAATTCTGCCACCCCAACATTCTCCATCATTTGTGTCCCAAGTTTAGCCAGCTAGCAGCACCACAGGCCACATCGGCCGGTGCATCCTCTGCTTCCAGCCATGGCATTGGTTACCTTGCAGCGGTCACCGACCCCAAGCGCCGCATCCAGTACCAGCACCACGACCACGAACGCAGGGGAGGTAAGTTGGACCTGGGAAGAAATAGATGGCACTATTAACCGTATAGGATGTGCTAACCGGGCCCACTGAATGAAGCTAAGCTAGCATCTTCACTCAAGCTGATGATGCTGAGGCTTGGTTGCTATTAAGCTAACGTTGTTGGATAACTAAACATATTTTCATTGGTTGCTCGTCATAGCAAAGTACACAATATTATCTATTCAATTAAATAACGTTCTTTGTTATTGACCAATAAAATAAAATAAATTAAAAACTATGTTAGCAAGGGTGTACTGTAAGATAGCGGCTGAAGCTAATCGTTGAGAAAATGATTGACAGTCGTTCTGACCATTTTGTTAATATAGTTTCCCTGGCTATGGCACATCACCTGCATACATAGATCGGTGCCATTGTTACACTACTTCTGAAGTCAACAAATAGATCGTTGTTGATGAAAATATTAACAACGTAAAAGCTATATTGTATTTGATTAGACGAACTACCGGTAATATCGCACTACAGTACAGTACGGTAGGATATAACGTATGGTGAAACAATGCCTTTAGATACATTCAGACATCACTATAAAAGTTCAAGTTGTGTTTTTTGTATATTGATATATTTGTTCTTTGGAATAAAATAAATGTCAGGGATTTTTAGATTGGTGAACGATGGTATGTTTTAAAATAAATAACTTTAAAACTAAATCCTGAAACAAGCGTTCACCACTCGTCATTTAAAGTAATTAATGTATGCTTTTCACTAAATTGTATAATAAGCAGATACTTGACATTTTCCTCTGCCGTAAATAATTCTGCCAGGCAGCACTATATATTAATGGTCTTACTCTTGACCACCATTTGAGGGCGCTAACCACTACAGTAAGGAAAGTGCCTATCAGTCAAGGTTCAGTCACTGACTACATTAGAAAACGATCATACATAAATAACATACATAAGGTAGGTAACTTTATTAATACCCAATACACGAATGACATATCAAATGCGATCCTCAGTTTGGTTTAGTCTAGTGAAACTAAATGTCGGTAGAGTTGGTGTGCTGCATTGAATTTCAGTGTTATTGTCTCACAAACACATTATGCTATTGGATATTGAAATTATATCGATTTTTGTTTAGTTTATAATTTAACTAGCTTCACCTATGCTTTTAATTCACTATCCATTTAACAAATCAATATCCACCACTCTGCTAAACAGATAAACCTCACATGAGGCTGCTGCAGCAATGATGTCATCTTCACTCAGTGGGTGGGAGCAGTGGTGTAGCCTACCTACTACTGAAGGAAGGCGAGAAAACATAATGGTGTCAACATAATAGCGTACTTATGCAAGGCATTTACATGTGGGCTGGATTGCACAGTATATTGATCAGCTGAATGCAATGATATCATTGGCTCCCGTGTTACATATTGTGCTTCCCTTTCTGGCCAAGCCATTTTCCTTTTGGCTGTATATTGTTTTGGCACGGATTTGGCAGATTTAGCAAAACTTGAATTTACCTTTTTATTTGATCAATTTCATAATGGTTCCTACTCTGTTTTGTTGCAGGACTTTGGGAGTGATGATGAACGACGAATACATTTTAGGTTAGTATGTTCACATAATATTAATATTTATTTGTATTTAGAATAGCAGAGCATCATGTCCATACAAACTGAAACAACAATTTCAGTATACTATCTTATAAAACCTGTGCCTATTGTGGGGTCAGCAAGAAAACATCACACGCTCAGCTTTATTATTGGTTTATTGGCTTCTGTGTACAATTTATAGATGCCTTGTTCTTGTGGTATTTATGTATCATAAATTTGTGAATCTACGGATTTCCTCTGTTCTTCAGTACTTTTTGTGCAGCAGACACGTATGTGCTTTTTGTTTTTGCTTCAGACTGGATGTTTGATTGATAGTCTGGTGGTTCACAAACTTTTCAAAATAACAATGCTTAACAGAGACTCAAGATGGTAGAAGCATGACAGCCATAATATTCTTTTTTTGTATTTTAACATAGGCTATTAGCAGAATCCATCAAAGTAATGTATAAACTGTAGTACTACTAACTACTACTACTACTACTACTACTACTACTACTACTTTACCAATTATGGCTAAGATATACTATTTCTTATCATTTTAAAATGTAATTTAATTTCTGAAAATTCCACCGAGGCATCCCACTGGGCACCACCAGCTTGACAGTGTTGATTGCTCATCATCATAACTAGCTACCAGTTAAACAGTTAAAGGTCACAGTTGTTTTTGCAATCATGCTGTATCTTAAATCGGTCTATAAATTGTGCAGGTTTGCCCTTGTCTTCAGATTGCTTTGATCTTGCTTTTTTTATGGAATGGTAGACTGCATCATGCATTTCACCTTCCAATACATTCAGCTTACTTAATCAGAAAAAAATATCTCAAAAAGGCCCTGTGTGTGTTTTGGGGGTGACAAGGTAAAAAGACAATAGAGGAGGCCAACATAAACCTCATACAGGTGTTCCAAAGAGTGACTATGTTCATCACTGCAAAATGCAGCAACACACAAACAAGTGGTACTGTAGCTTCACATATTGAACGTCCTTGTTTTATCCCACCAGGTTAAGTGCTAGACTCTCTGTATAGTGGAGGCTACATATACATTTTGACTCGAATGTCTTTAGTCCAAACAGCACACAGATTAAGTGCAAGTTTAAACACAACGTGAAGTCAGTTCCAGCAATAGGTAAAGCTTCCTCTGGATTTCAAGAGTGCTCTAGAAAAGCAGGCAAGACACAAGTGGCCACATGTGGCTGCGCAATTAATCAAATATTTATTGTGATTTCAAATTCGGCTCCTAAAAATGACAAAAACAACAGAATGGAGAAAGTAAACTCTTATTTGTGTTCTGAATGACATGCGCAAGCGCTCTTTCGCCCCTCGCGGGGTGAAAGTGAAAGATCAATGTGGAAAGTAGGGTAATTTCACAGTTGAAGGTGTCTTCACTGTTCATTTATTTCATGTATTTTTTTTTTTGTGCCGTAAATGCAACTTTTTTTCAAATTAATGAGTAATCATATTAAATATTATTGACCAAAAATAATCATCATTATTAGTTAAATATTGAACAGGTTGTGTGCCTATGTTTTGGTCAACCTGTTCTCCAGGAACAAGCTGATGTCATTTGCTTACAGTGTAGACCAGCCATCCATCTCTCTGCCCCCGGGCTCCTTCAGTGGCATTCCAGCATTGTGCAACAGCCAGCCCTGCGAGCAAGCTTGTGTTCCATGGTGCTCCTGTGTGCAGAACACTCTGGAGTCATGGCTGTCTGTGTAATCCATTACATTGCCCTCACTACTGGAGTAACACACCCTATTGGTCTGTTGCCCATCATATAGCTACCGTATTATCCCCCTGTAGCATGAATAGAATATTATTCTGGATTTCTCCACATAGTGCCAGCTCTGCATGTAAAGACTGTACACTCTACAGCAGAGCTGTTCAATTCCAGTCCTGGAGGGCCGCTGCCCTGCATGCTTTAGATGTCTGCCTGCTCCAACACACCTGATTCTAATGACTGGGTTGTCTAACGACCCATTCATAGAATTCAATAACCCTGCTCTACAGTATTTACCTTCCACCCTGTGGCCACTCAGGGTACAGTGTCAGCTGATACGCCAGAGTTATCAGGCGTCATCATGAGGAGATAGGCAGTTCCATCCTTATCCTTGCCGCAGAGCCATGGCATCACTGTTGTCTTGAGTCAGCAGTCCTTTCAGAAGGTCTGTGTGCGTGCGTGCAAAATACACCACCTTATGTTACACTGCTGTTGTTTCACATTGAATAGCGTTGGTTCAAATTAACCTACCACCAAGTTAACTACAGTAGTTGGTAGGTACATTTGAACTACATTTATTCAATGTGAATTCCCATGTTTTTCCCAATGACGTCTTTTATCCTTTCAGCCATTGTTATCACAGTAGCAAGAACAACAATTAGTTAGTACTAATGATAATAATTATAATTTTAAAAGAATTGTACAGTCATGTGAAAAAGAAAGTACACCCTCTTTGAATTCTCAGGACATAACCATCAACAATCATCTGTTCTTTAGCAGGTTTAAAAATGTGGTAAATACAACCTTGGATGAACAACACAACATGACATATTAGGCCATGTCAAAAACCAGTTCCTAATAATCACCACAGAACAGCAACAGAATGCAAGCAGCCGGACACTCGCCACGGCACTAGACAGAATGCTACACCGGCCTTCACAGGACATTTCGGGAGAAGCTATCTCAGTTTTCAATGCCCTTTTCAGCTGATGCTTGGCCAGTCTGATGCTTGGTCAGTGTGTTCAGCTACCTGGTAGCTCCCGATAGCTGACTCATGAATCAAGACAGCCCCTTGGGAAGCTCTGGCAAGATGTATTTCTCTTTTTTTTATTTGTCTGCACAAACAAAATAGTTTTCTCTTCCCTGGGAGAGCAAGAAACGTGTAAAAAGGTCTCTGTAGTTTTCGAGAGCTATTTTTTTAAATTTTTTGTGAGGCAACAAACCGAATCCTGGCTCTGGACTAGCCTACTACGCTTTGCATTGCTAAAGTGGGAACCCCTTGCTTACGTGCCACTGAAAAGTAGCACAATGTTTAGCCACTGCATAAGACGCTATGGAGGAGGACGGCAAACAATCGCAGCTCACGGAAGAGGAAGTCCACAGATAAGATTGGACAGGACAGCTGCCCCCGCTGGACTTCTGTCCAATTGTTTTCATTGGCACATGTAGAGCGAACGGGCCCTCAAACTCTGTTTGTATTTAGTTTGTGAAGCAACACATGCTAGTGGGTTCATCCTATATCCACCACAGCCAAGTCTGAGGCTGTGGGAGGGTTTGGCTCTGTGTGTGTGTGGCCCATACAGTTGGTAGCAGGGTGTGGGAAGACAAAGGCATGCCCTTTCCTCACCGTCTTTAGCTGGAGGTTAAGGCACTGTAGAGACACAGCCCTGCAGGTGGGACTCGCAGCGCCGCTCACTCGCACACAGATGAGTGCAGTGGGAGTGGCGGGAGCGTCAGCGGCAGCGAGGCGGTCTGTGTTCTCCCAGAAGTTGCCACAGATGAATGCAGGCTGTGTGTCAGCCAGGTCTGTCACTGAAAACACATGAGCGAAGGATCTCCTTTTGTGCGCTCAGTCAGAGCTAACCAAGAGGACGTAGCCTGTACCGGAGAGGCCCGGGCGCGCCTCAGTCAACAGGATGCATCTGGTTGCAGAAGGCCTTAAGGAGACCGTGATGAAGATGCTTCCGTATTTTGTGCAGAACGCCGTGTTGACCCAGAAACAGATATGTCAAATGTGAGTCCTGTAGAATGAGCAGAGAAACGCATGCTAGCCAGGTCTTATACTTATTGAATCTATATTCATCTGATATGAAATTACTTTGAGTTTTTTGTACTTGGTCAGTCATTAAGTGGCAGACGGTTTGAGACTGTTTGTCTGTGAGATCAATGTGGTGTCGGTGTAGGGAATCACCGTTGGCCTATTTTTCTGCAAACTTTGCACGTTGATGGAAGTCATTGTATTACAATGAAAATGTTATGCTGACGTCCACATGCTATTGTTATCTAAGGTATTAGCCTACATTTCTAGCTATCAAGTGACCCGTCTGTTTGAACGAATGGGAAGATCCTGGGCCATTTGTCTGTTTAGTACTGTACACCACCATAGGGGATTGTTAAGGCTATATGGCAAGTCTGTCTGCTATAGTCTGTGTTTGTCTTGATACTATGTATATTTTTAGCCATACCGTTTGTGGAGAAGCTGTAATCAGGGTTCCAGGGACGAGGCTATTTAATTAAGCTGTCTGAGTAAGTGGTGGGACAACTTTTAATTTAAGCACTGAAGTTTCACACATTCTCACGTTTCACAGCAATACACATTAGGGATGTTTGTACTGGGAAGTTAATGGATATCATTTGCTAAGTTCAATAAACACAATGTTGGCCTACAGGCCAAAATGGGTCAAATGGTGGTTGTACACAGATCTAACAGCTTTGGGACTATACATCATGTATAATATTCATCCTCCTCTGACAAAGGGAACAGGGACGAAAACAGAAACTATGCAAATTTTGGATTAAAATGGTTGCTAACGTGACTATCACAGATGTATTTTGTTTGTTTCTAGGTCTGCACTACAGGCTATTCAAGGTTCACTTGAATCTTATGTAGTTGGGTAGACTGTGATATTCTTGGTTTTATAATAATTAGCATTTCAACTGAAAGACGATGATGTAAAATCCTACCTAGTTTGGGCACCACAGTTGATGTGCTGGTATTCTGGGCTTAATTTGTACCTGTCTCCCAGTCGGTCATCACACCTGCGTTCTCCCAAAATGTTCCTATTTGCCAGAATGCACACTCCTAGTGCATCCACATTCCAGCCCGCTGCCAGATAGATTTACGAGCATGCTGAGATAGTCAGTACTGCGGAATGAAATAATTGGAGCCAGCCCTGGGGGAAAAACTAGGGCTCCAATTTTTCTGTATTCATGTCTCTGAGAAATGCTTACCCGGGTAAAATACATTTAAATTTGAATAGATTTCTGCTATGTTTTAAGGCAGTATGTTGTTATTTAAGGTCAATGCATTTGGGTAATGGGCTGCACTAAAACCACTTGCAGCACAAAACATTTGCTAAGCAATTGAAGGCTGTTTTATGGCTCCTGGAGAACTATAGTCTCATTGTGGCTTCAATGACCAAGGGGCTGTTGTAGGACCAGCATCAAGTACCTAGGATTTGTCTCATTGAACTCTATTTGTCTGGAGATCCACTTCACATATGAGCTTTACTCAGGGGAATGATCCCGTTCAAGTAGTCGGAGAGTAAATAATGCTGATAATGCATAAACACTCCCCTCTGTTTAACAGCCTGAGCGAGAGCTTCTTCATGGTTAAAGGTGCTGCTCTCTTCCTGCAGCAGGGCAGCAGTCCTCAGTGCCAAAAAGCACATCCCCACCACAAGCATGCAGGTGAGAACCACATTATTTATTATTATTATTATTATTATTATTATTATTATTATTATTAATAACTTGCACACTATGTGGTCTCTGCACTTAACGAGCCTGGCTATTCCCTCAGTTTTGTATTTTGCATGTTAATAACCAGCCAGCATGTTAATAACCAAACATTATAACATGTCTGCAATGCTGGTTGGTGTTAATCATTGTAATAGCTCCATTGATGTGATGTGAGCTGAAATAGGAATCCAGTGAAGAAGATTCATTTGGTATTGCGTTGCTTTTTTCAAGGCCTATCACTTGTACCTCAAGTAATTTCTAATAGCTGTAACTATGGGGATTATTATTAAATAAACTAACTGGACTTTTTAATACAGCAACTGAATAGAATATGTCATGCCCAACATCCGTGTGTGTGGGTTTAAATTAAGATTAGGAAGCCATACTGTACATTTTCAAGATTATGGCCACACACTCACCTTAGATACATAGCAAGCATCTGGCATCAAATACAAGTGTATGCATATAAGAGGCATTGAAATGATAAACTGCTGCCTTGAAAGTTGAGTGGTTTTGGCCCTGCATGTACATTTTACCGCTAAAATAGTTTACGTAGTAGTAGCATGCTGTGTAGAACCTTTAGTCTGCTGCATGGGTAATTTGTCTAGCAAAAACAAAGGTTACACCATAAAAGCTACAAATGTTGTTTAGCTTTAATTTGCAGAGGGTGACCACTTTTACTGTTAGGTAATTACAGTGATGTTAAAACAGATCACACATATGTAACTGAACCGGCCAGCCAAAGACCCCGCTGTGTGGATAGTCACGGATGTTTTGCAGAAGTTGAACCTATACAAGTCATATTTACAATCGGTAACAATATGTAAATGACTCCTTGCTTACTTGTCAGTCGCTATTCAGTGCAACAAAAGCAGAAGTGGAGGTGTTTGCTCACTAAACCTTGCAGTGCCTCAAACCCCTTTGTAAAGAGGTTCTGGGCTTCTCTGATTTTAAGCTGGTGCAGCTGCAGGTAGGATTTGAGACTTTACTAACAATAACAACATAGTCAAATTTAGGAAAAACAACATTGCAAAAACCCACCCATTCCTTCTGGAGTCTGCTGGTGTGCCATTGCGATGTGCCATTGACTAACCTGTGCAGCTACAGTATGTACTGTATGGCCATTCATGTGATTGGTCTGGCAAATCTATCTTGCCTGGCAACCATTTTGATGTCTGCCAAAAAGGAAGTAGAAGAGAATATATTCTATTTCTCGGTGATAGTTGATGGATTCTAGGGCATGTCTAGGAAATTGCACTAAATGTATAGCTTTTAAATCACACATACAGCACATTTCAAAGGGTCTTATTTTTATGTTTGTAATAACTACACTATATATTTGAGCGCATCAATCTCTACTACATGAAAATATAATCAGTGTTGTCAGTGTTTGTTATAGGGTTATAGTCAATGGGATGAATACAGCACGCAGTAGGAATTTTGGGAAATTGGCTGCTACATAATTATGTAAACACAATCTTCAACATAATTATCTGCTTTCCCAGGGTTATCACCTGCCATTTGATCCACACATTCTGAGAATAGAGATATCTACTTTAAAGCAGATTCATAATTCATATCCCTTTTATTTTATTTTATAAACACCCTACATTTAATTTAATGTGGTTACCATTATGAATCACAAGTGCATCACATTGCAAAACGCGTTTTAGTGAGTGAGAATGTGTTTAATGTATTGCAATTAAGACATATGTAGACCTGCATATTGTGTCTTGCCAAAGGAGTTCAGGCCATTGAGCATTTGGTTCAGAGAACGGGTTTTGGTGTTTTAGCAATTGAGAGAAAGTGTAAGACCTGCAAACAGCAAGACTTGTGTAGTTTAGTTTCCAAGCACATTCCTTCAGTATAAGTGTAAAGTGTGATTTGATAAATGAGCCATGTAGCTGGTTGTCCATCAAAATACATGTACCTCTTCTCCTCCTATCTCTCCTCCCAGACTATACGCAAGTAAAGCCTGCTTCTGCAAGACTAACTTTTTTTTTTGCTCCTACTTGGGGGGGGGGGGGG
>JAODOY010004790.1:0-10756 GCA_025399855.1 Forbesichthys papilliferus
ATCGCCAGAACGTCCTATGAGGTGTCGGAGAGTGAGGATTAGCACCGCACAGCTACCGGCTGGCCACCGCTACACGTGCCGACTGTAATTTACTTTTAATGGAATATACAGTTTTTTGGTTTACAGAATATGACAGTAGAATAACTGAATTTCACTGTAGTTTCACGTTATATGCTGTATGATAACAGTATACTGTTTATTAACAAAGAGTAATTCAGTCTATTATATTTGCATTTCATTAATATAAATCCCAACGAATGGGAAAAATAAAACAAATAAATAAGACAATACACATAAAATTGCTTTACTGTAGTTTATTATATAACCAATTCACACGGCACACCTTGTAACATATTTATCTCGCTGAGAAATAAATAATTTAATTCACTGACACTATGGTGCGTGTTACTGTCTCTGTAGTGAACGCACAGGTATTCAGTGAATACCCCAAATAAAATATAGTATAGCCTAGTGTCGTAGTACTCGGGACCGGTCTTCAGGAATTTAATTATTGCCACCCGGTACATGTCTAATCATAATTAATGTGATTAGAAGTAAAACCTCCCTTAAATTTCTAATGCTTTACTTTATGTGCTGCGACTGGGATGGCCGGTTGGCAGCATCTGCAGTACATTGCTGTCTCTGTGTTTGTCACACTGGGCCAAACTAATACTTTCAATATTGAAGGGAGATAAGAGCAGCCCCTCCCATCTTAGACTGATCCCTGAAATGCTGGGATCTAATTGGCCCGAGAGAAGTTTTCACACAGTCAAATCGAATGCAAGGTGGTGTATGAGATATTTTTTTAAGTTAGTTTCTTATCCAAATAAATTGAGTGCAGGGCGTGCGAATATACGTGTATAAAAAAATAGAAGACGAGCACTCCAAGTTTGGCTGTCAAATGTAAAAGACAAAAAAACCGGCCTAGTCCTCAATAATTTGTATACTTCACTTTGTAAGACTGTGCACTGGTAAACAAAGAGAGAGGACTTGACTGCCGGGTGCCGGTAAAACATAAAATTAAACAATAGAACTGAGCAACATACATTGCCACTGGTAAAACATAAAAAACTAAAATAGAAAGGATGTAATAAGAATATAGTACTATAATAGTTAATCAGTTATAGTAAATAAACAGATGTAGTTGTAGTGGTAGTAAAGTAATATTATAAAAGGAGAAATAACTAAAAATAGTTAGATAACTTGAGCTACAATACACATTATTTTTATTACTGAAAATAATTGTCTTCAAGGACTTGACTAAAATCTTCAAATACTACTATCAAGGTAGTTGGGTGTTGCTATGGTGATTTTTGCTACAGTGTTGCAGTTTTGGCCCAATCCCATTTCTAATTTTTACCCCTATCCCTTGGCTCTATCCCTGATATGGACATGTTTTATATTTATAAGCCTACTACATTGGCAATAATGTTACCGTATCACAATGACAGTTGCCATCTATCTGGTGGGTAGACTGAAAACAAAAAAACAGTTGCCATCTCTATCTGATGGGGAGACTGAAAACACACATACGTTTGCGATACGTTCACAACTTCAAATGGACATATAAATCGATCTAGAGTACTGTAGGCAATTAATCTAAATATGACCAAATGCAGGATTGTCATGTACAAATCAATGTACCGGTACGTTAACATTAGTTATAGCATAGATAACCAGTGGGCTTGGTACTATCGTTAAACGAATAGCCTACTGTACTGCTACGCCTACGTCCCGCGGCAGGGCCGTGCCCTCCGGTCTCCGTCCCCGGAGTAGTGATAGCCGATCTGCGACAGGTGGCAATCAGGGTTTTCCGCACCTGTTCCTCGTCTGTGATTACCCTCCTGTCTTCATATACTGTGCTTTTGTGTTCACCCTTTGCGGGTTATTGTTTGTATCTGCTAAGGCTAAGTTCTTTCCGCTTTGTTATTGTCAGTTCGTTATTTATGTAATTAAACCCCTTTAGTTTGCACCTTCGTTGTCACGACCAGTTGTTACACCTACAATGTAATTACATTAAGGTAATACGATGATTTTAAAATTATTTTGTTGTAGCACAGAAAATACATATATTTGTGGATTTATTTAGTCAGTTGAGCAGCCATTATGCCGGTAATTCACATTACCTAACGTATGGGAAATGTATCAAAGCAATCTGTTTGGAGTATGCCTCTGTTGTTAGGGCTATATAGCACTAACACTTCGCCCTAGCCCTCGATCCAAACCAGAATTGGGACACCCAACCCCTACACATGAACGCGTTAAACGGAGGGTTGGGGCTAAGGGCTAGGGGCAAGGGGTGAAATGAGATTGAGCCTTAATAATGTGCTTTTTTACTCGAGCATTGTAGTGTAGTGGTGCATGAAGTATTGAGATCTTAAAGACAAGACACAGTGTTTCAAACAGTGTGGCAACATGTGGATTGACACTAGCTGCCATCTTCTAAATGACCTCACCAGTCCTCTTGTACTTTCATTGGTGGTCTTGCATCCTCTCTCATTCCAGATTCATATCAGTGAACAGTAGATTTAAAAGAAGAATAACTTGTCACAAAAAGGCCTACTGCAAATGGATAACTGTCACATTGATCTGATGAGAGGAAATGTATAATGCTTTATCTTTGGAAAAAATGTGCAAACTGTGACAATCATTTTGAGGCACATCTGCAAGCTTACCCAATAAAAATTATACTTTGAGAGAAACTGTTAATTCCAGATCCCCTCCTTTTAAAAATATTACAATTTATTCCCGTTTGAGGTTGAAGTAGTCTTTGTAATAGCACAAGTAAAGCAACAAAATAAAGACGATAGCTATATTTTTACATTGTAACTTTAATGATTTTACTGATTGCTGGTTTAAATTGAGTCTAAGGATACACCTTATCACAACCGTTCAATAAAAAGTTGGAAAACTTATGTTCTGTTAAAGCACTACTAGTTTGCTTTTAGCTCGCTAACAATGCTTGAGCTACAGAGCTATCTTGGCAAATTTTAGCAACCTGACTTTATAAAATATCTGAAATGTCAACAGTTCAACAATCATGCAGACAAAATAATACTGGACACTATAACAAAATTGGGTGAAAAGTGGAATATGTATGCTTTTTGTTTAACTCCATGTGGACTGCTCTACCAAAGCTGTGTTGTCTGGTCAAACTCAGGAATAGTAATTTGTCTCCAAAATTGAGCTTCTTGAGCAAGAAATACTGTATTATGCTGATAAATTACAGTTCCCTACTGTTACTGATAACAAACAACATTAACTGTTAATTGACATGTAAGGTGTCATATTTAAATCCACTTTAAATTAACAGTAATTTGTTACAGTGAACACATTATATTTGGTACACTAACTACAAGGTAGTAGGCTAAATGAGCACCATTCCTGTATGGAGTCATGTGTGAACAGGAACAGGGCTCAATAATTCATCCTCCTATTTTGCACCCCGCAACCAACATTACAGGTTTCTTTCCTGCTAACATTTGGTGAGATTACAAATGTTTAAAATAAAGAATTAAAATGTTTGGAGCCTTCAGAAAGTATGTCTTGCTAGCATGCTAAGAACCCAGATTTACCTCACTGTCTGTCAAACAGTCAAATAAGGTTTTGCTTCATCTCATAAGTCCTGGATGGACTAAATGGTCCCAGAACAATGTCATCATCTTGCTCCCTGAATACACAAGCATGGTGTATTGTAATAATTTAGCATTTGTTTCATAGGGCACTGTCATTGCTCATCACATTGTAGTTTGTGTAGTCAGTTTAAATAACCAGAACATTCAATTAAACCAATTAATTACACATATTGTAGGCAACAAAATGCAGATTTGTTTGTCATACTGCTCTCTCATTGCTCACAGTTGTGATTTAGCATAGATCTCTTGTTAGATCCTGCAGTATTTTCAAAGTCTTGTTCTAATCTCAAAGTGTAAATATCAAACATTTGGTATTTATGATTGCTTGATATTTACGATTGTTTGATATTTACAATTTGTCATCACAGAATAGGTCACGTCAAACAGGTATGTTTCCATCTGTGCTTATCTGCGAGTAAAAATGTCTAAGGTACTATTTTGTTGTAGCACTGTGAAACAGTCCCATGCATTCAGCAACCATTAAAATGGATAGCAAGCATCCTTGAACATCCCTGGTGGCATTGCATGCCTCAATTGGCAGCATGTAGCATGTTAAGTAGTACCAGCATGTTGGTTTTAATTATGCGTATTGCCACCGGCTGGACCCTTGGTCATCATGTCCCCATTGATCTGTGGTACACTGTACAGAAGAGTGTACACTGTTAATGCAGGTCAGTGCACAAGCTGGACCTGGCATTGGGGCACAGTTACTGTACACACACATATATGTGTATGTGTGCATACTGTATGTGTGTTATTGGCCTTATACAATGTCCATAAGAAGTTGAGTGTGCATGTGTGAGTCTATAAAGCTGTGATTTAATAGAACAGACCTTTTCATTCTTGCTTCCCCCGGGATGGACCAGAGAGACCTGAGGCTGTCTCACCTTCGCTATGAGGAGGAGGAGGATGGTAAGTGTGTTTATGTCAGTACACGTGTGTGCATGTTATTGTCAAGAGGGAAGATGTGATGACACAATGAGGGTAATGCTTATGAAGTGTGTAATGTAAACTAATGGCAACATCTGATTCAGATTTAGGATGTGTGTGGGTGTGTGTGTGCGTGCGTGTGCATTTGGCACTACATTTGTCAGTGTACATTGTTTACCTCCCAAGAGTTCGACACAATGTGTTTGAAATGGAATGGAACAGATTATTATATTGTTACATTATATATTATTATAATACTGACGTCATCTAGGTTTGTGGTGTGGGGTTTAATCTGTTGTGGAAAGGGAATTGGAGAATTCAAACATAATATGTATGGACTGTATAATTCCCCAAGACATTGTATAGATTAGATTTCCTATTCTGACTATTCCAGTGGAGAGTTGATGTTAATATTTATGAACAGATTGTGGATCACAATTTATTCATAGTTCAAATGCTCATGCAAATGCCCATCTGTGTAAAATGGTGATTAATTAAATATCTAATTAGACAATCTGCCAGCATTGTTTGTTTTCAGTGAGCCTTTTAGAAAACTCTAAAACATTTAAACACTTATTCAAAGTGAAATAAGGTTTAATCTCAACAGGTCATACAATACATTCAGAACAGCCAGCCATTAAACATACACATGAACAAAACAAACAGATCATCTATATGCATTTTATAAACAGAAGCCTAAGCATTGCTATTGTGTTTAAAATCTATACAGGTTTACAGTATGCTTTATGTTTTGCTTTTTAAAATTTGCTTTTAAAAATGTGATATTCCACAGTGAGTGAGTGATTGAGTGAGAGAGTAATAGACAGGATTCCAAGTGGGTTACTGGTTTTTAGGCCGGTAGGTGGTTTAGGGAAAGCAATATAATCGCTGTATGTGACTGTAGCACGCAGTGGGTCTCTCTCTCTCTCTCTCTCTCTCTCTCTCTCTTATATACACACACACGCCTAAATGAGCTTTTCCATTTGTTTAAAACACGCCAGGACACTGCTTGCACATTGTTGGCTTGATCCAGAAACAGTAAATAATAATAGTAAAGTAAATAACACTGTATATTGAACCTCAAAAGCATCTAAGCAAGCATAATTGAGTCAAAGCCTGTACCATGTGGTGGTAAAAGCGCAATTTCTTATCTCCTGCTCTTCTTTGTGTTCATGCTTGTGTTTTTGGCTTTGGAATACTACACTCCAAACCACCTATTTGGTAAATATACTATATGAAACACATTAGCTCAAATATATTGTGGTTATTGTCACAAAATACAGTGTTTTTAAGGCGATGAATAGGCTTTTCTATTAATCCATGCATATTTTTATTTTATGTTGTTATTCAGGGCAGAGTCAGACAAGTCATGGCCAAATTAATGGATGAAGACGAGCTAGGCCATAGCCTATATTACATAAATAAATAAATAAATAAATAAACATACATACAAACAAGTAAACAGATCATACACACACCTGACTCATCTCTCTACAATCATTATTTCCTGCCCCAGTGATATGAAAATTATTGTTGCTAGCTAGCAGCCTGTACATTTTTACATTTTAGTTTGTGTAGCTAAACTTTAGCAGCAGTGCTACCTGGGTCTTACACTACAGTATTCTCCATTAAGACCTTGTTTCAACCAATGTGTTAGGCAGGCCCTAGCCTAACAATTGTATGTCTATCAGTCTATCAGTCTGTCTAATCATGTCTAACAGTATTATGTCTTTATTCAATGTGTCACTGTTGATATGTGCACACAGACTATCAGTCCATCTTCATTGGTGCCGCAGTGCATTCAGGATATAGACGGAAGCGCAGGCGAATACGGTCAATTAGTAATCCAGCTGATGTGGACCAGGACAGAGAGTATGGCCACCACAAACCACAAGACCAGAGACATAGGCCTAGATGATATGGAAGAAGGTCTATTGAAGCCCCAGGACAGCAGTGAAGCCGACAGCTGCTCCATAAGTGAGCCCGTAACAACCATATTAACACGTGACAGTATGTCATGATATGCAAATATTGTACTTTTATTATGTGGTGTGAAAGATAGCTAAAATTACCTGTATAATAGTGTAGTTTGTGTTAGACTGGTGTAATATTACACCAATCCAACACCAACAAAAGGCACAAAAAGGATGTATTATGTAGCCAATATGTGATACGCAGCGCGTATACAGATAACATAAAATGCATGATTAAGGATGGAATAAAAAAATATAGTTCTTCAATGTGGGACTCAATGTGATGATGCCCTATATCAATAACACAGTGACTGAACCAACAATAACATTATTATACTGTGCCGACACACTGAAACTGACGGACAACATTAAAGTGCTAATACAACTTAAATTCAATGAGATGTGTCTGACATGCACATGTATAATGTTGCTTTCTGGCTGGTATGGTGGCCAGTGCTGGTACTGCAGATGACGCCAAATGATGAGCCGAAAAAGCCTATTAACAAAAATAAACTACACTCATCATTGGGCGGAGTTTTAAACCAAAGCAACTTGTTTTGAATTCAGATTTATAACAAGGACATTTTGAGACAAACCTGAGAACTTTTAATGATACAATACGGTACTACACGTTAACATAGCCTCACATCATATCACATCGCATTGCTGCTAGTATTGAGTTGAAGTTGCTTTAAAAATAGTTTTCACTTTCTAATTAAGTCTATTTAATATTCATCTAATATGCTTACTCAGTTCATGCAGCCTCTTTATTAGAGGCTATTGTTAAAAAGAGATATGAATATCTTATCATATAAATCCTTACTTGTGTAATAATTAGCAAGCTAGCAGGCAGATAAGGCTTTGTAAGAGAGCTAAAGATGAAGAGAGGACTCCTTAATAGATAAGCATATGTGAGATGCATTGGTGACTGGATGGCTTTCTCCTTAAGAAGAAAACCATCCATCCAGAAAGAAATTGGTTTAGAATTATTTTGATCTTCTATGATACCATTGTTAACAATAGTCTGAGTTTAGTTTAAGCCTGAGAAACTTCAGTCCTCTTTGTCCGAATGCATTCATAGGTTTCAGTAAATGTTGTTTACAGCAGTGGTTCCCTAGCCTCGCTCCGCCCGGCTATCGCTGTCAGATCTGTTTATTTCGCTGAGATTACAGTCTGCAACCCTTTTCAACTTAATGTTTGCACAGCCACCCTGCTGGGGGCCCAATCAGTGTGGGTTAGTGAGATGACGTTGAAGTCAAGCGTTTTTGAAATGGTGGTAGCTGAGGTGATCAAAACAATTGCAGCAATGCCGATTAGTTTCCAATAGTTTGTCCAGAAGACCAAAGTTGGAGGAAACAACTGCGAACACTTGGCACAATGGAGCGTGGCCAGACCATTATAACTGTCACACCAAGCTAGTGTTTCCCATCCCTGGAACCAAAAAATAAGTACAATGGTGTAACATAACTGAACAAAACATTTATGTAGATTAAAGCAGACAATAGATTAAAGCAGATACATTCAATTGAAGTAATACATTACTTTAATCCTTCCCTCCGTCTGACACACAAATCTCTACCCGGATCTCTGAATGCCTCACTGATATCAGCGCCTGGATGTCTACACATCACCTCAAACTCAACCTCGACAAAACCGAGCTACTCCACCTCCCGGCAAAAGACAGTCCTCAAGTGGACTTGTCCATCACCCTTGAGAACACCACGGTGCACTCCTCCCCTACCGTAAAGAGTCTCTGGGTAATCCTAGACAACCAACTATCATGCGCAGAAAACATCACTGCTACAGCTCGCACCTCCAGATTCTCACTTTACAACATCAGAAGAATTAGGCCGTTCCTCACAAGGGAAACGACACAACTCCTGGTCCAAGCCCTAGTGATCTCCCGCCTGGACTACTGCAACTCGCTGCTAACCAGACTACCCCCGTGCTTTACCAGACCCTTGTTCAAAATGCCGCAGCGGGCCTGGTATTCAACCAGCCCAAGTTCTCCCATGTAACCCCCCTCTTCCAAGAACTACAATGGCTCCCCATTGCAGCCCGCATCCAATTCAAGACACTGGTGCTGACATACAAGACGGTGCATATAACAGCCCCAAGCTATCTCCAAGCAATGTTCCAGTTCCAGGCCCCAAAAAGAGAACTTGGTTTTCCCACCTCGCCTTTTCTCTGTTTTGATACCAGTGGTGGAACGAGCTTTCAGCAACAGTCAGATCTGCGGAAACACTACCCATATTCCGTAAGACTCAAGACACATCTCTTCAGAATCCACCTTGGTACCTTGACAAACGACCTCGCCACCTCTTAGCACTCTCCTATCTAAGAGTGTCATCTCTCATGCTATAAAGTCTTGCACTTACTTCTCATGCTCTTATCTCACTATTTAAAAAATAAAAATAAATAAAATGTATGCACTTTATTAGATAGGCCATTATCTCGTGCACACATGTTTGACTATGTGGTAATAGGTAAAATTACATTATGCTGCATTTGTTCTATTTAGAATATTGTTTGATTATAATTGCTGGTATACGACCTGTTACTGACAAATGTACTACATGAAAGGCGCTTTGGATAAAAGCGTCTGCCAAATGTCGTAAATGTAAATATTGTTTAAGGTATGCTAACGGTAAAATATATATAAACCCCGACATTATTTTGCGTCCCTGTTTAAAGACCTGATGACCCGGTCCCCAACGAGAAGTTTGGGAACATTACAGTGCAGTACATAGTCATCTCTTCCCATATGGACATCTAGACAGACGATACTGCATGGCCACAGCACATGAAAAACATGTTTAGACTGTGGATCAACAATAGCTTAGAAAGCATAGTAGTCTTCGAAATGGATTTTGATGATCCATCTACCTCTGTAAATTAAGCTAGCTCGTGTTTACCATACAGCCAAAGCAACATGTGGAAGTGCTACAGGGTATTTTATATAACATGTGCTCTGCACTGAAAATGTGTATTGTGTATTGACATCTGTTGTATAGTTCAGTACAAGCTTCAATATAATTGATTCCTTGTGCCATTTATCCATGTATAATAATTTTAGTACTGTGGAGGCCTTAGGTTTATAATGCTGTGGCCACCTTGTAGCACCATGCATGGTCTGTGGAGTCCATAACACTGACCTCCAAACAAATACACAGAGAATGAAATGGACTGAATGCACAGCTGGCACATGAGTGGATACTGTACTATGTATGACCCTGATCACAGGCTCCAATGTGCCATGCGCCGTGCCATGCTTTGATGTCACGTCCCAGGATTATTGCTTCCACTGGCAAACATGCTGTCATACTGTACGCAGTTTTACAGCTGAATACATGTCATTCCTCAGCCTGAGAACTTTACATTGAGGTACAACAAGGCAGTTGCAGTCAACGGTTAAACTAAACTTAAACACTGCCTCAAATAAAAAAAGTTAATTATACCACAATATTGTATCAAATTCAGCTGCAATCACTCAGGGACATTTTTACATTTTTATTTCATGGGTAGATACTCCTTTACTGGCCCTTTCTGCCGCAGTATCAGAAGGGTCCATCCTGTTTCCCTCAGCAGACACAATCCTCCCAAGGTACCGTACTTCTGCCTTCAGTTGCATTTTCTTGGTTTTATGCTTTTTCAACCTTTGCAGCACCTTCCTGACGTCATTGATCCTCAAAGATCCTCAAATGTCCTGCTAAACACAAGAACATCATCGAGATACGGAACACCTATTTCATCCCTTAATCTCTCTAAGCACTGTTCCATACAGCGTTGGAATGCTGCAGGTGCATGCATGAGTCCAAATGGAATTCGTACCCACTCATATAGGCCCCAGGGGGTCACAAAAGCTGTTAAATGTCTACTGTCTTTTGCCATGAACTGGTAATAACTCTAATAACACTGGAACATTTACTAAAAATGTCTACTGGCTAAATTACTGCTGTGTTCTCCTTATTGTCTTATCATTTTAAAAATGTTAAGTTTCAGTAGTCTACTTTCATAGCATCTTGTTGCTTAGACATCAATCCATGATATGGTGGGGGGCAAAGTCTTCCATGGATCAGGGATCCCAAGCTCCCAAGAAAATTAATATCCCCCAACCCCCCAAAAAAACTAAAAGTAATTTGATAGTGATTTAGGCAGTCCCACAAGTGGTGAGGTAGATGACCTTCGCTTTGTCATCAGCTGCAAGACAAACTGCAA
>JAODOY010004791.1:0-10756 GCA_025399855.1 Forbesichthys papilliferus
ATGTTTGGACTTAAACAATGAACTAATGCCTAGATGTTTTGGGGGGTATGACTATTCAACAGACATCCAGTGTATTTTATTTTGATCAACATGCTATAAGCAATTGATAATGTACGAAACCACAGACAACTGTACATAACCATTTGCATGAATGCAAAAGCATCTGCAATTTGTTCCAAAACGATGAGAAATGTCCATTATGATGTCACAAGTAACTTGATGATGTGGAGGTTGAACATGTAGTTTTGAGAATGTCAATTATCATCTGAGAAATGTACCAAAGTGAATGAGAAATACTGTAATATTTAAGTGTTTTATGAATCGTTCAGAAAATATCATCCATTAATCTATAATAACAATAATTGTTGTTTTTAAAAGATGCAATTATTCTCTATCAAACCTTTCAAACATGTGTTTCTATCTCATTGCTATAGCTTAAATGGGCTGCTACTGGAAACACAATCCAGTGGTTCCACTTGCCTGGTGAGTTTGTTCAGTGGGCTGCCTGTGGGTGGTTGAGTCAAGCAGTTGACTAATACTTAGTAGCCCGGAGCCCGAAAGGGAAAAGCAGAAGTACAGCAGTTAGGACTGTGCCTATGGAAGCACATTGCAGCAGTCTCTCTTTGACACCTTGCCAGCAGCCTTAGGTGATAACTTACTATTTCACTTGGACAAACTGTTAACCTGCAGCACTCTGTAATGAACTCTGTAATGGACACGCACCACTATTTACGTCAGCCAGGCCGACCATTGTCGGCCATTCCAGTGGACACAGGAGCTGGAACCAAATTGTAATTGGACAAACGCTCTTTCTTTTACCTGTCTGCTGCTCTACATGAATGTTTTTAAGGACTAAGAAGGACCTCTGCAATGGACAAAGCAAGAACAATCTTGTGCTCATAGGAACTGATCACAAAAACATGGTCACCTTTATTGACAGTCTCGACAAGGAAATAACTGCCAAAATGGCCACATAAGGGATACAATATCTAATATGTAGCTGTAGGAACTAGCCTGACAGAGCCATTAAAGGGAAGAGCAACATCTTCAAATCAACCTTGAAAATAGCTGTAATTTGATCACAACCGAGGGCTAAAAGCCTGGCTTTGGCGTTCTGTATGAAACACACACGCACACAGAGCTATACTTTAGATACAAAGAGCCCAGGCATGACGTGAAAGGACTTATTAAATGTCTCCATCCAGGTCTCACATATACACATGCCAATATGGAGAACTTCTTCACTTGCTCATCAAAACACCGTTGAAATTAATGTTTGAGCCTTGGCATCAAGTCAAGTCAAGTTTATTGATATAGCCCTTAATCACATTACAGTCTCAAAGGGCCGCACAGCCTGTATTTCACATGGAAACAAACAACACCCCCTTAACCTGCTCCTCCCCTGGGCAAGGAACAAATTCCATTAAAAAAAACCCTTAGGGGAAAAAAAAGAAACCTCGGGAAGGGACCACAGAGGGAGGAATCCACCCCTCCAGGACAGTTAAGATGTAATAGGCTCTGCTGGTAGGACCTTTAAGGAGATCGGAAACCCCGTAATGACTCTTTAATTATGTTAATTTGTTATCAGTTTAATTACATTGAAAATATAATCATATTCGAATTCTCTGAAATATAGAAATATGATATTAATAAAATATAAAATGCAGTTATAAGAACACATAGCCTATAGAGTGAGCAGTCGGAATAATCTTAAAGGATAGTTTACTTTATTTTTCAAACCAGACTTTATTAAAATGTTGTTTTCTATCAGTTTATAATGGCTTGTGTGAAGCACCATTATAAATGATGGGAATATTGCTACTGTCAAAATAATGTTGCCTATTTTCGATAAGGAGAATGATGTTGTTTTTTTGAATCTTTGAAGGCTTCTGTTGCCCATTGAACAGTGTTATAATCCTCAGTAGAGTGGTTAGCCTATGTTGTGCTACAATATACAATAGACAGTGGGCGGAAATGTTTAATGGTTTGGTTGAAGCAAAGTGATCCTATTATTTCACGGAGACACCCCCAAATGCTCTGTCTCTTCAGTTTTATGATCTTGTAGCGGGAAAAACAACCCGTACATAATAAACCCATAATACTACAGTAGGCTGTTAATTCAGTCAAGTGCTGTTCAATATCCTACATGTGTGACTCTGGAACTGGGAACATTCAGCTGTCATTTTGAATGATGAAGAATTAGAACAATAAGCTAATGCATCACCGGTCCTTCCCGCACTGGGACTCTAACCCAGAACTCCGGTGTCGGGAAGGCAGGTAGGCGGGCGAGCCGACAAGGAGCCTAAACCCCCACAGGGCCCTATAGCGTATGTTGCTGGAGCGTCTCCCGAGGTGTTGGAGAGAGCGAGGTTTTCTTCCAGCGCAGCTGAACCTGCCGCAGTCCTCCGCTAGGCTACTCGTGGTGCTACTGAAACATCAGCGCAACATTGGACTGAATTCACAAGTCCAGCAATCTTGATATCTGTGTCAGCTCCATCTATATACAGTAGATTGTCATCTTTCGTTTTTGTTGTTAAGACATATTGTAGGCAAGTTTCTTTGCAAATATTCAAGTCATTGATATGTATTTGTATTTAAACTGTAGAAGATAATTTAGCCAGATACACCAAGTCACCAAAAAGCGTTTCCATAACTGTTGTGTCTAGCGGTGTAGGCTATTGGCGCAAGTGTGAGCATTAGTCATCGCCCCCGTTCTTATACTGAGATGAAAATTAATTTTATCCTCGCCACCGGCAAACCTGCGCGCTCTCTGGCGTGTAGACAGAGAGATAAACGTGAACACTGTGCGGCTGCAAACTTTGTCAAATCGCCCAAGAGCCGGAACTTGAAAAGTGGCTGCAGTCTCTCCTGCGCAGACCCAGAAGATTTTCAGACTGGGAGTGAAGTTTATTGGGCTGTGGGCGGATGCGTGCTTGGTGACTTTGCATGGGCTCAGGGAAGGCTGACAACAATACACACTGTGCGTGCGAGCCGTCTCAGCCGCAATTGTACTTTATTCTTTTTATTTATTTATTCATTTTGTCGACACAGTCGGTATTATTTTTACAGTGGGTGTTCTGTGTCGAGCGTTCTCTCTCCGCGCGGCACCTGTACCGGGAAGGAGATTTGGATTAACCCAATGAACTGGAATAAATAACAGACGCTCTTTTCATATCGCGTCCGTCGTGCGCTCCCAACTCCCGCGCCCCCTTTTTTGTATTTGCTTTAAAAAAAATAAAAAGAAAAGAAAAAGCTCCCGTGAGTTTGTATCGGACAATGGGCGCCCCCGGATACTTCGTCGCCTCGTGGAAGTGTGCTGTCCTTCTCTGTTTGAGGATTTTGCTCTTTGTACCCACAGGCTTGCCAGTCCGCAGTCAGGGCGATGCTCATTCGGACAACAAAGTGATGGACAACATGACCGTCCGTCAGGGCGAGACGGTCTTCCTCAGGTGAGTCGCTGCTAAATTCCTCTATAGTCCTTATAGTGTCCGTTTATTGTCTCTTTATTTTATCTCGCGTCATGTGAATACCCTGCGTGGGGACCGTATGTTGCCGCTGCCTGTGTTTTTATCATGGCAGTGTCATTGAAGGGGATTTAAAGGGCTTACGCGGGGAGGTGTGTGTGTGCGTGGGTGGGGGGGAGGAGGGGGGTGTATTCGCATGCGACACTGGTCAGCGCACAACATGGAGAGTCTTGTCTTTTTTTTACAAGATTAAATCATGAAGATGAAAGTCGACTTTTATGTGTCCTGTAAAAACGCCATTGGAGGAGAGCGAAGCAGGTGGAGACGTAAACACGGGAGGGGGGGAGCGATCAACCAGGGTGGGGGTGTGAGGCTGTTGGCCTCCGTGCCCAATGTTTACTGGACAGCGGATAAGGATAATGCTCATCGGGAAAGCAGACCACGTGGTTCACGTTTTTCTCTGCCTGAAACAATCTATTGGATTTAGTTGCGCCGCGTGTGCGTTTGCAGTGCACAGACAACGCTCCCCAACTGTCGTTAAATACTATGCTTGTATTGTAACATGCAACATATACAATATTGGCATTAAACAACAGTAGTCGTAGGCTGTTATGTTGGTGGGCTGTTGCCTTTTTTAATTACTCATGTGGAGTCGATAATGAGTAGATGTCTTTGGGGTAGATTGTGAGATATACATTTATATTCCCACATTTTAAATGCACATCATTTTTTTGAACAATACTTGGGTTGAATATAGATTTCAAATAAAACTGTCAGATGGAAGCTTCCTTGTTTTCTAAAATATGATGGGATGAGTTTTTGTTTAGGAACCATTTCATATTTATTATTGGACAAAAGCATTTGGCGGGAAATTTTGGAACTGGCCTCTGTCCTCAGCCAATTTGGCCCATGCTCAGAACACACAGACTAAAATTACTAATATATTTTGCCAGTACAATGCTAATTTGCTACAATGCTACAGGGTGTTATTTTGTGTTCAGATGGACAATCACACATTTGTATACATTAAAGGAGTCATTTCATGCTCCTTATCACTTGTTGACACAGTTACTTGACTTCTCAAACCAATGTAATTGTCAATCTTAGGTGAACATACCACATCAATTATGTAGAATAGCATGATCACAACCACAACTCTCGAAAAAATTTCAGCAACTGTTGCCTGCAATGTTTGGGTTGAGTACATCAACAAAACATTATATAAGCAGCCTATTTCTAATCCGTGTACTTTTTCTGAACAATAGCTTATATACATCTAATGTAGTTATTGATGTGCACAGTGCATAATGATAATATGCCTGTCCACTTTGAAAGGCTTACTACTTCTCTGTGTCACATCGACATTGCTAATTCCAAAAACAACTAGAAATACTTGGTTTTCATGGAATGGGTCCTTTAACAGGATTGCAGAAATATCATACTTTAGCAACTGAGAATATATCCCTAAATCATGGTCAGGGCAGATTAATCACGTGAAAGTTATTTCGTTTCGGTTTGCGATAGGAGTGCGTGTTTTGGACTGCATTAGTATTCTATATCTTATCTATCTTATATATCTATCTTATGTTCCTTGCCCCCAATATCAGCACCCAGCTCCCCTAGAGATTGTATTAACCCAGTTTTAGAAACCGTGTGGTGGTCCAAACATGTGACCAGTGGTGGTCCATGTGTGATCAAACAGCTTGCAATTAGCCGATCTCTGGTTGACCATATTACATGTTTTCTACATATAATAACAATCAGACTTAGGGATAAAATAGCCTTTAGCAAATGCGCACTTGCAAACACACATACACACACGCACGCACAAACACACAGACGGATGCTGCCCTGTCATTAGGCTGTCTACAATGAATTATCCATCACCCTGCATTACTTTAAGTTGAGCCCATTGGGTTTTAGCATGTCTTGTGTCTGCATGTGAAAACAGGGTTTGTGTCCCGGGTGGGAGGAATTCCAATACACTTGTTGAAACAACCCATGTTTTACGCTATGGCCCTTTTGTGCCGTCATCGTTATCGCTGAGCGCATTAGCAGCTCTGCTTAGACCGAGCTAACGAGTGCCACGTTGCTCCTGCCTCGCCACACTTACAATTCAGACGCAAGTGCTCCACTTAAAATTACTGCAAATGAAAGCTGCCATTAGCCCACTTTTTGGGGTGAATCCCCAAGTGGATTCACCCCCGAAAGCCAGCAACCACTGGTCCGCAAACCAGAAGAAAAAAAAACCCCTTTGTTGTCCAGCCTTCTGTGACATATCAGTTATGAAGCATCACTGTGGAAGTGTGGAAACAGAGAAGTCTACTTTGGATGTCAGCGGAGTT
The DNA here is from genome assembly GCA_025399855.1 of Forbesichthys papilliferus. NCBI lineage: Eukaryota > Metazoa > Chordata > Actinopteri > Percopsiformes > Amblyopsidae > Forbesichthys > Forbesichthys papilliferus. The sequence continues at coordinate 5,810 of JAODOY010004791.1, forward strand.
GTCCCCCCCAGTGTTATTTGAGGGGAGTGCAGGGTTCTCGGCTGAGGCTCTCTCTTCCCAAGTTGTATTTGTCAGAGCAGCAGCAATGAAAGGTAATGACATGCTTGGTTGCAGACACACTTCACTCTGCAGACAACACACAATCACTTCACACACACACACACACTTTACATGCTGATGTAATAAGATGTATAAAGCGTGTGTGTTTCACTCATCACACACAAGATAGAAAAGAGATGACAATAGGTTAAAAAAACACTAAAGTGACTCCTGACCCGTTGCCCAGTCGACGACAGGCTGACCTGTGAGAGGCTGGGGTGGCTCTGGTCCATGATGGAGACCATTTTCCTCCACCTCTGGGCAGAGATGTTCCTGCGTGGCTGGTAGCGTCGCCCTGGTGGTGCACTGAGCACACTGCAGCCTAGCATGTAGTAGTGATGTTGGCAGTCTTCCCGTTAGGCTTTCCGCTGAGCTGTTGCTTACAGAAGTGTAACCAGCATCTCAGCCTCACATCAACTAAATGTAAGCCACGTTATTTCCCAAAGGCTCTGGTTCATTTAAAGGACCTCCCGAGCCTTCAGAGGCAAATGCAAACGTCTTTGTGTGTGTCATAGTGATACCAGACCATGCCGTCCCACCTGAACTCTTGTTTGTGCAGCGCGGGGCGTGTTAGTTTTACGAGGGGTTTCTTCTGCGTGTTCGGAGACTGACGTCACGGTGGAGCTACTGAGGCAATGAAACACCATCAAACACCAAAAGGCTCTGCTGCCAATCCATGTCATCACTTAAAAGCAATTAGTAGAATTCATTGTAGTTCCCCTGCACTTGGGGAAGCGGCCGGAAAGCTGATAATTTGATTTCACAGAGAGATATTCTACTGTGCGTCATTTAGCCTCCCCGCCCACCTATTTCACATACGGTCTTTATGTCACCACATTAGCGATCTTCTATTTGTCAAAATAGAAAAGCTTTGCTGCCACGGTTGCAGCACCAGTTTTTTTTTCCACCAGTCATCGCACCATTGTAGAGTCCATTACGCTAATGTACGTTCCCAAAATTAGTGAAAGTGTCCTTCTCGTTTAATTGAGCATGACGGGAAGCCTGCTTTTATGTCTTCAGTTTCATGTGAAAGAGCGGGAAATGTGCCGTCCTTGACATGGAAACTGTGAATTGAGGAGCATAGTGTTTTTCTGGCATCCCTGTCGTTTCTGCACCTTGTCTGGTTGCTCATGCGCATTTCACAACAACTTTACTCTGGTTCATCTAGTTCCAGAAACACGCACACACACACACACCACACTTTCATGTTATCACAGTCTAATTGTTAGCAAGGTAAAGCATATGAAAAATGAACACGCATAAATCGGGGAGGTGAGGGGAAGGGGGGGTATGGTAGGAAGAGAGGGATAGAGGGTGGGGGGGAGAGGAAGAGAAAAGGGAAGAATGGTGAGTTAATTATGTTCCTGGGGAGACATTAGCTCCATTATTTGATCTCGGGTTTTGGCAAAAGCATCAGCAATAGGCAACTGTGTCATCTATCTAAATTGTGTACATGCCTTGTTTTCATCTGACCTATCCTAAATGGCCACAGAGCACATTCTGGCATAGTTAGCAATTGAGTGTTGTGGTTGTAAATCTCTTTAAGGTGTGGACTTCCTTTTTACAGCGACAGGTACCCATCATTGAACATGGGTACCCCCAGGTGATCCAGCTCTCCACACTAGCACTCTGCACATTCCTGCATTAGCATACCATTAGCGGAAACAATCAAGTGCACAATCAAAACCAATTTTACATTGATAATAACCCTCAACGTGTTTGCATTACAGTAGTGTGATAAATACAAAGCACAACAGTACTTATTACTAGTACCTAAATGGGCTACCTGCTTTATATTCTGTTCCCGTGACCGCAGGGGATCTAGGTCCAGCCCGCAAGAGCAAACGTAAAGCACAATAATACAAATAAAGTCTTAAAGTCTCTACCCCATTTTGGCCCTTGGGGACAATGAATTGGGGAACCCTGCAGTACAGCGTTGAACACACTACGCGGTGGCAAGCAGACAAAGGAAGATAAACACCCAGAAAGCTTTGGAAATGCTACAGAACTTTGATTGTGCCCTAGCCTGGTGTGTTCTCACTTTGAAGTTGACAGTGGCCAAACATCTGACCGGTGTAGAATACAACATACTTGGCACGGCATGTAAAAGAAAACCGGCTTTGTGGACAGCTTTCGTTCCTTGGTGGACATGGACATGTTGACACTCAGTACCCTGTTCCCATAACAACGACCTTGACATTACTTGAGGAATCTTTTGACTTCGTTGACTTTGTATTGCAAACTCCTTGTAATGTCTGATAAAAAATGAAAATAAATGACGAATGTATAAAAGCTGCTGTGTTGGGATTAGAGGTTTTCACGGGTCAAATTCTTAGGACCCGAACCAAAATGAACCAAAGCATTTTTTACCCGATTGATTAGCATAAATTAAAAACTCAGAAATTGAGATCAGTTCCGAACAGACCCGACGTCCAACAGACCTGTACCCGAAAAGTAGTGTGGAAATATTTTTATAACGGACCCATACCTGTTCGGACCCAAAATACCTGTTGAGTACTGAAAGAATAAACGGAACCTCAAAATTGTGTTGCAACAGACGACGCCATATCTCATCATATCTATTTATTTCAGTCAGATTTGAGTTAATAATTTAGATTTAGCAACGGAAGCTAAGGCTGGACCTATTCAATGTTTAAACTAGTAATTCCTATCACAGACCATGGTCAGATCTGCAAAAAAAGAAAAGTACTACAGGGGCACTGGCAATAGAAGTCACCAGCGCCACTGAGCCTGCTGTTTCGTCAAATCATGACATAGCAATTATGTTAGTTTCGATTTCAACATTTTTAATTGTATTCATTAATTAACGGGTCCAGTTGGTAAATTGCATTTTCTCAAGAATCATAGTATTTATGTCAGACTCGACCCAGAAACAAGTCAAATGCGTCAATGTTGGACTAGACCCGGTTGGGTCTTGGGTCGGATCTCGGAATATTGAGTCTCGAAGGAAGACCTCTAGTTGGGATGCACTACCAACAAGATGGATGGGTGGATGGGTTGAGGGAAGGATGGATGGATGGATGGATATAATACATTGCAAAAGGTGGGGGCAGTAAGGGGTTCATAATTTGCTAGGCGTTCTGCTTCAGAATGTTTTTGCATGTGTGGTGTTAAAAGCGCATCTCTATTGCACTGTCCTCGCTATAACCAAGCCAGCAGGATAATGGATATTGATCGTCATACTTTCTACATACCTAAAGTATTTTTATTTATTTATTTATTTAGCTGTTGGAGATTCTGTATCCTTTACTGAAATGTAGTTTCTACATGTTATTGATCTCCTTGTATCAATTTCGAGATCTTTGGAGTTGATCCATCCTAACTGTGCACAACTAATGCCTTGCTCAAAGGCAACGGCAGCCGTGGCGACATGCCGCAGTGTTTGTGGGGCTGTGGCATTGGACAATATGTAGTGGTGCTATGCAGTACTTGTATTATTGATACCTATGGGCGTGGTTTAGGTGTTTGGCAGCGAAAGTCTGGAAAACAACATTAGCGGTTCCTAAAGAGGTTTACCTAGTGCTAGTTTTATTAAAGGTTATTAGAATCACAAACTCGATGGAAAATATGTTTTTACTCTTCTTCCTACTGGCAAGAGTTGAAAGGCCTCCACTGGGTAGCAGGTTCAGGCAATCACCTGCCAAGTATTTTGTGAAAGTATCTGCATTTTTTAAAACAGTTTCAATGGATGGCTCCCCACATGGTTCTCTGTAAACGAACCAGCAGCGTGTCAGATTAGCTGTTGTGGCTCCATGTGGAAATGTACAGCTACATTCTACATCTATCTTTAGCATATAGCTGATCATTAAATAATATAAAACGACCAAGGCAATAAAACGATAGTGATATGCACCGTGAGATACCCTTAATTAATTAATTAATCAATCAAAAGCAGTATGAAAAGTTTTGAAGAATGTTTGATACTTCCTCTTTCAGTGCATTAAATGAAAACCAGCAGAAAAAACAAACAAGTATAAATCAGGCAAGCCTAGTTCAGCCGGCCGCAGGCATGAGCCATCCTCATAGGCTATATGTGGTGCAGTACCGCCACCTACTGTCCTCATGATGCATTACCACCACCTCCTGTCTACATAGTGCATTACCACCACCTACTGTTTAGAATATAGCGCATTCACATGTTAACACGTTTTTTCAGTCAGTCAGTCAGTAAGCAACATTTGCTCATTTTGGCCGGTTCCACTACAGGCGAAAATATGTAATTTAAATTACAAATAATTATTGATATAGACTGAAATTAAGCATTTTAACATGATCCATTTTTCAGCTTCATCACCCAGTCCTAGTTAAAATATCTGACCCATATAGGAATTAGAATTAATCATTTATGTCCACCCATGCAATCAAAGAATTTGCTTGCAAATCCAAACAGAGAAAAAGGATTTGCGGAGCAGCAGTTTATTGGATTTTATGACATTACGTTTGGCCTACATTTGAAGTGTATCTGCATTGTTGTTGAGAATAATACACTAGTTCCAATGGCTTATGGAATAACCATGGATCACTTCTCCAGCATACTCTAGAACATTTTTATTTTTTTCCCACTCACATTTGTCTTTCTTTTGAAGAGATTGAATTCCATTGTGAATGCTATTCAGGAAATAATATAGTCACCATAATGAAGTAAGTCTGATTAGATGTCATGGGGCGTATGTGAAACATAATCTTTAGCTAACTAAGCATGTTGTGTTAACTACTGGTCCAGTTTCATGACCAAATAACATCCTTGTTGGAGGGTTGGATAAGACTAATGATGACATTATATTCATAATTCATTCAGAATATTTTAGCCCTCGAATATATACATAC
>JAODOY010004792.1:8645-32640 GCA_025399855.1 Forbesichthys papilliferus
CTGTTTTGCTGGTACCCCGGCATCTCAGGCATCCCCAAGATAGACCAGCACTACTATACAAACCAGCATGAACCAGCATGGAATGCTGTTTTGCTGGTACCCCGGCATCTCAGGCATCCCCAAGATAGACCAGCACTACTATACAAACCAGCATGAACCAGCGTGGAATTCATGCTGGTTTATGCTGGATGTTTTAGCAGGGTCTCTTTAGGGCCTGTCAGGCCTGTTGGTCAGGAATTGAAATGGTGAAAGTGAGCCTTGAGAAGATGAGGAATTGCCTCATCTCTCTCTCCTCACTCCTCAGAATGTTTCATCTGTGCCAAGAGAATTGCCTGCATGCTATTCTTGCTAGCTAAATCAAAGCTACAATCTCGAACTTTTGTCCACAAAGACAAATGTTCTTTTTGCGGCTTGTGGTGATTCAGTAATCATCCGGCACACCCCGTTTAGGGAATCCTTTAATCTTCCTCTCTCACACATTTTGTTTGTGAATAACATTCTCACCATACTGTCTAAGAGCATGTTTGTCAATGTGTGATTGCTAGTAAATGCAGTTCAATTGCATGCCTTTATCTACTTACAGCAGGTGTCACCACACATGGGTTCGATATTGTACATTAGGCCTAAAGATAGGGTAAGCGATGCTGGAGAATGTTTGTTGAACTTGATCAAAACATAAACATATCTTCCTTCAATGCCATGAAGGCATAGGGTACTCTCAGTAGTTCTGTCTCCGAAAATGGACATGCTGATTGATTGATTAGAACACATAAGGCTGAGATGTTGCGTGGTGCAGTCTGCACCACTCCGTGTTCCCATTTACAGAGCCAGGGCTGTGTAGAAACTCAAGATAGTTTTTTCCAGTGTACACACAGAATGGGCAGCTAGCTGTGAGAAGAAATGTGTTGAATTTAACAAAATGTGCATTATCTTACAATTTTGATGTACTTTATACTTGTATGGATCTCTGTACAATGACAATAACATATTATCTTATTTTAAACTTCCCATCGTGTTGTTCCAACACATTTTTCTACTCTCTTGTTTATAATTTGGCACAGATGTTTTGAATGTCAAACTGATGTCCCCATCAAGGTAGAATTGAGTTCTAAGTCCACGCATTCATTAACGGTATTCTCATTTTAGAACATTGATTAGAACACATAAATGAAATAGTGAAATTAGTGTATTTCTAAAGACCAATGCATATCCCTAATCTCCAAAGGAAATTACTCCTTAGGGAAAAAATACATTATGCAGCAACGACACAGTTCTTTTGTTGCCTTGTCTGCCTAGTTTTAATATAATTACATTTGTAATTACAAACTATTGTATTCTCTCTCCTTTCACAATGGAGTGCTTGTTTTCTCAAAGTATGTCTATTGTTTCCTTTTTTAGTTTTGTTTGGATCACTTGTGGCATGTTATAAGAAATTACAAGAACATTCAGGATAGTCACATCTGCAGTCGACTGAAGACCACTATAATAGTACTTAAAGAAATTGAGTAACAAGAAATATGGTCGAGAAAGAAACATTCCGCTTGAAATCTTTGAGTGACAATTTTAAAATACTTTTTTTTCTTTAACGGTTAAGCCCATCCTTGATTCTTTAAATGTCAGACACATTAGAAACCAGACCTAAAATGTTGGGTTACTAGGATACTAAGGTTAATAAAAACATCTGTCATCACTCACAAGTGACATCCAGATACTTTTACATTCAATCATTTTATATTAATGTATAATATTTTTACAAATTGTAAGATGTGGAAGAATACATTTTATATAACTTGTCTAGTGACATAGATTAGTTTTTATTAAAGCTACAGTGCTTGATTTAACTCCTAGAAGCATTTTTCCTTTTGTTCACATAGGGGAGGAGTAGAGAGGAATGAATATGCTTCCTTTGATATGTCAATAAGGCATTGAAACCAATCAAGCCATTCAAAACAATCACTCCGTTCTTGCTAACTTTGAGTTCAAATCAAAACAGTATTCCTCAGCGGTCCTCCGTAGCAGCGGTTCTCACATCGAAATGCATTGTGGAGCAAAGCGTAGAGCTACGACTTTGTTGATACGAGTGGTGTTCGCCACTTTGTTTATGTTCCTATTTACAGAGCCAGGGGCTGTGTAGAAGTAAATGCCAGGAGATATTTGATGAATTTTACAAAAGGTTTATTACATTTAGCTTGCAATAGCTGACTACCTTTAAACCAAGACTGGGTCAAGTATTTATTTCTGACACTTACTGGTGTCAGATATGGGTATTTGTGCAATATAATTTAGCTATCTCCTATGGGTTTAACACCAGCTGGAGATGGGCCCCACCTCAACAACTCATATGCTCTGTTGGTAGGATCACATCTTACAGCTTTTGACCTGTTTAGCAGGTAGGCAGTGATAATCTCCTTCTTATACGTTTAATTGATCAATTCAAAGTCCTATGGGAAGAGAAACAAATCCACCAGGGTCTGAAACATCAGGTAGTTAGATTTGTACCAAGTCCAAACACACAAGCATGTTAGATTCTCCTGTGTTGTGGACTGCTAGTATTGAACTCAATACATTTGTACTGTATGCATGCACATGAATCCAGACACACACAATAATCGTCGCAGACAAAATATGTATATAAAAGATACGTACAACAGTAGGTGCAAACATTAATTCGGATGAGTTATTATTCTTTCCGATTAGCATAAGTTCACTGTCTGACAGTTATTATTGTCACTATGCAATTTACACCATGTGGTCATCAATGAGATGATGGCACTGCAGATAATACAATATTTAAAAACATGTAATAGTTTAATCATAATCTCTAATTTGTTAATAGGATGTCATTAATCAGCGGCTGTGACCGAAGAAAAAAGAACACGCAATAAAAAATACATTGGCCACAGAATGTGAATTATGGCGAGGCATTTGAAGGCAAGGGGGCACGCTAATAACTTTCACACTGTGGCGGCACAAGAGAGTTGTTCTGAAGTTCCCTGCCATGTTACTTTAAATCAGGTCCACCATCAGATACTGCATTGCAGATAGGACATCATTAGAGCCACCATTGGTACTGTTCACTGACCCCAGTTGTATTAATGAGGTCGCCCAGCTTGCCTGTAATAGACAGCGGCCCATTGGCTGAACAGTTGACAGTGTTCCCAATAAGATTATAATTGTATGTGTGCTCATCCGTACTTGTAACGGCATGATTGTACTGTATCTGTGAATGTGTGTTTGACGACTGCCTCTATCTCTACAGGGGGCTCCGACGAAGGTGAGGGCTTCCGAATCACTCTGCCTATTGACCTGTGAAGGTGAGCGTTTTTAATGACCGCTCCTACGCAGGGAAGTACACTGTGGTTAATGAGATGCACCCTTAATTGAGCTGAGCTCCACATTTTACACCAGGTGAGATGATAGTGATAACCAACGGGAGATATAAGTTCATGCAAAAAAGGAAGATAAGCCAAGGCCTTCAGTCAGTGAAAACGTTAAACAGCCTTTATTATGAGGCCAATTTCTCCCATGAACACGTTATCGCCGTGTGCCTTCCTCAGAGAGTAAAAGGCCAACACATAAAGATAGATCTCCTTTTAAGAAACGACTTACAAACACCCAGTGGTGTGGTTGTCACTGTAACACAGAAAAATAGAAGCACGTTTCCTAATACACGATGGTGTATAGAGAAAAAGAAAAACCTGCCCTGCCTGAATCCTTCGTTTACATAAGGGAGTGCTATAACGTCACATAAGTCAGTTAGGCCCAATCAGAGCCAGGAAATGACACCCATAGATGAAACTGTTAGGAAGATCCCCACAGCCCCTGGTAGACAGTACACTTCTGCATTCCTAAGGAGCTCTCTGTCATTATAATCCGAGCACAAGCCAGAAACGGATATACAAACATAATATCATTTGCCGGAGCTTATCGTGCATGAAATATCATCTCACAAAATGGCGGGCGCACATGAAACAGCAAAGGAACCACTCTGTTTGGAGTCACTCCAGATTTCTTTCTTTTTTATAAGAAATGAGTTTGTCACTCCAACAAGCAGAGCGTAATTGTATGGTGGTGTAATCAAAGTGACAGAGATCTGTCAGCTGGAGCCATGTAAATAAAATGATATATTTCATGTCTTGTGCATTTACAGCAAAACACAATCCTGTGGGTTTCACTTTACAGGATAAACCATGTTATAATGTAACATGTAGATTCTAAATGTAAGACACAGTACTGCTAAACTAAGTGAGATTTGATTCATAATTAAAGTACACAAAGGCAGTGGAAATCAATGTTCTCTTAGCTATACAACTTGTTTCTAGACACTGGTTGCAAAAAGTTGCAAAATGTGTTGCTCAGCTCTAGAATTCTGGCATGATTAGGTGGGTGACCTACCACAGAATAAGCTACAACTACTGCACCGTGAATAGCTCAGAGAATGCAGAAATAATCGGAACATTGTGATTAATACTGTTTATAATGGCTTGTAGGCTACACACATTCAAATAGAGCAAATTGACAAACTCTTCAGACAGCCAACCACGAATCAGTGTTATTTTATCATGTCTGTGTCCATGTAACCTTACCTTTCTCCTAAATATGACACTATTATGTCACTATTCTTTTTAGAAAACATATTCATTATATTTAAATGGTTTAAATGTATCAGTCCGTACTGATTAATTAGTCTGTACTGACTCAATTATCTGTAAGGTAAGGTGCATAATAACACAATCTATAGTGTCCGTCATGCCCTAATACCAATTGGCCTATGAGTCGATTTTGTTCATATGAGAAGTTATTTTTAATTTGTTTCTTGGCTGGTATAACAGCTGCTGTGTATATATTCAGCATTGGTAAATGCCCTTGAGAGAGGCACAAACCCCCAAATGCTCAGTTGTTATATGGTGGCTATTAAGAACATATGCTTTCTCTCAGATGTTAAAAATAATATTTGGTACTATCACACAAATATGGCTGTATAGTACATATACAGCCACTGAAAATATATTTACTATTTATACATTTACACTTTTTACAAATGTAATATAAACATTTAGATTTCTAGAATTGTTAAATAAAGTTATGTTAACTATTTTACAGTATAATTAATACTATTACATTTTAAAGAATGTGCAGTGGTCTCCTAATCTTTTCCACATACATTTCATATCGGTACTCCTGTATATTGCATAATGATAGGTATTACAAAACAGGATGTATTTGATTCAGTTTGACTCAGCCAAACAGTGTGAAAGGCATCCGGCAGTCCTTCAGTACTGCAGTTTGTGCTGCCTCTGTGGATTTAGGTCTAGGGTAGCTGGGCACAGCTGGATTGGTAGTCTGGTACTTGTCAAGGTCTATGGAAGGGCAGCTCCCTTCGGTTATGATGAAACCATTTCTATAACATTGCCTGCTGGACCTTCCAGGTTGTTGGCTCCAATGCACGACATGTCAAGGTCAGAGATATGCTACCCAGGGAGGCTTTACCTCAGGGTCAGCAGAGCAGAGCAAAAACCGATGATTAGAAAAGCTTTCTTTATTGGGAGATAGATAGATTCAAGTTGGGCTTACCTCAGAGTAGGTTGAGAAGATTTGCAGATTTGATGTTTCTTATTGCTAGACTGAATCCTTAACACTTCCAGGAATGCCATTTTGTATGCAACAAAGTTGGCATACAATCTCATTGTAGCAGGGTATAGTGTACATGTATTCATTAAATATATAATAAAATTTCTGTTGATTGATATCTTATAAAAACATCTTATAAAACATGCATGCTACCTCGATAAAATAGTTGTTTTGTTGTTATTGCATATTTTTGTTATTGCATATTTTGACAGTACATTGTTTCCAAGCAATACACATCTTAAATAATGATATTTTTGTAATCCTATTACCATTTGGGTGTACAGTGCCTCAGTGAAACTACCAAAAAGAGCCTCCAGCAACAGGCCATTTTAGTATTGTTTATGTTAAATATCAGGTTCAACCATTTGACTGTGGAAGCAGTTCTCGTGTTCAATACTTATACAGGTAGTAGTGTCATGGCAACGAGGGACATGGTGATATGCTATCAGACGACGTTTGAGCTCTCCTAGTAAGCACAGAGCCAGGAATGATGTGTGCTCCCATGGGAGATTCATACAAGTGGCTACCCAAGCACATCGGATGGGAGAGACAGACATATGGGTAAGAGTGGTGCTTTATCGGGTACAGGAGTTCTGCTGAGTGGAGTAGGTAGAGAAACAAGGTGGGGAAAGAGGTGGTGCGAAGGGGGCATACTTGTAAGACAAGACACGGTCAGTTAAGCCTTCACCCTGAAGACATGGTAGGGATAGCATGGTGAAGGATCGGGAACCTATGGGCCTTGTTATTATGTGGAAGCTTACTGAAACGAAGAGAAACTTAATGAAAACTACAATGAAACATTATACAATAAATTAGAAATAAATGAGTAAATAAATGATTTTTGGATAATTGCCATTTGACAAATAAGAATGAGGAAGTGTGTGTGTACACAACAGATCAATATTTAAATACAAAATATACCTGGTTCACAAAGCTTGACAATATAATAAAAAAGATACTACATAAGCACTAAATAAACACATTTAAACCCAAAACTTTAAAAAGCATATTATAAAACAAACCATGAATCTTTAGAGATATTAGAAAGCAAACACATCTCAGCACTGCCAAACAAATGAATGCAAGGAATCTCAAAGGCAAGTGATATGACGTGTGTAAAAATGGAAACCAATATAAAAACAAACAATAACTGTGGGCAAGCCCGAACACAAAAGCTGGCATTCGTGACACGGTTGGTGGCATCAGACCGGAGCCAGACTGTCGGGCAGATCCAGGAATGTCCTGGCTAGGCTCCTTACCAGCACTTCAGAAACCACAGGTTCAGGACAGTGAGTTGGCGGAGTCTGGGCTCAAGCTTCTTAAGAACGTGGTGTGTTTGGAGAAAGGCCTGATCAGCCAACTGTGAGCATTATGGCTGTACTACCGTGAGGCTTGCAGCAAATAACCACCTTCCCTCTGCCAATAGGAGCTGAGACAGACATGGCAGGGGGATTTAGGGGCCTTTTCCAGATAGGGAGTCCTATTTACTGCACCCAGAAGGAAGAATGCTCTCATCTGTTATTGTGTCAAAAGACATGAGTTATGGCAAGGCCCAAGCTTGCCTGAATTACATGGTTCACACACCCACAGTAAAACGATTACCAGTGAGTAGAGAAATGGATTTCAACTGGCTAATTTAACCTATTTTCAAAATAAATATTTTATCTGATTGCTACAGGGTAACATATTGTATCCCTAAGTTTTAGCTCAGTGGCATTCAACAGTTTATTAACTGGATGAATCTTGAAAAATGATGTCTCCAGACAATTTCCAAAATTGTTACCTAGGCATAATGATAACTAAGCATAAAATACATTGCACAGGCAGGGAAATAAAACCAAACATACATTAACATATCAATGTCTCCACCAAACAAGTGGAAATGTATGGTTACAGGTTCTAGGCAATGCTTGATATGCTTTTAGCAGCTAGTAGGCCTACATTTTAATTTACCAAATTCATCGGTTGACCTGTGACAGCATTCATTAAAATAATGCTAACACACTAAAAAGAAAGGATTTCAGGTGTGGGAAATGCTACAATATTCCTAATAATCAGGCAATTCCCGTGCCATAGAGTAATTATTATTCTTTTCCCCTTTCCCCTATTTTTTAAAATAAAGTGCGTTGTGGGTACCACTTTCTCAAGGTTTCATGTTTTATATAGCCTACAGTACTAGTTTCAAATCAGTGTAAGCAGGCATCTGCTTGGCAGTGCATGTTTAGCCTTAGGCTGAAGGTTTTGATTTGAAGTGCATATTGAAACACTGATGGGTTATGCTTACAGCGAAACTGAAAGCTATTTACCAACTATGCAATTCTTGATTTAAGTGCAAGTTGAAGGACACAGTGATAAAATCCTACTGCAGTATTGTACTGTTCCAGACAAATGAAAGGTTCAGCCAGCTATGCTTGTTAATGACACTGACCTATACATTGAGAGTTATGAAGTTGAGCAGCATTTAGTAGCAAATGGTATGACACTCTTGGTAAACGTGAGCTGAGCCACATTTTATTTTAGGGTGTGTTGATGTGAGAGCAAAATAACAAGCTTGACATTTTGATTCAGGCTTCCACAAATTTTTTAGCGCGGTGTCAAAATGTCTATTGGGTACTATTTCCCCAAGGATGCGTGAGGTTATGCAGGACAAGTATTCTGGTCTGACATTGATCCTCTCCAGAAGACACAGCAGTCACCATTGTAGTTCACAGCAAGACAACTGCTATGAATTATAGAACAGCTGAAACCTGTATGCTTCAGGGAAGCTCTATCCAACATATGGCTTTACACCGATGTAAAGGTCATTGCTATCCAAGCCACGTACTTGCAAATATCAGTAGATATATTAGACATACACTGTAGATATTTTAGCTAGCACACTAATGTCTTCTTTTTAACCCGGTTTGCACATCCTAAAATGTCACTTAAATATAAACTGGGTGTGCTTATATAAATGAACTCTGGACAAACAATTTCCTCCCTAGCTATTACCGTTGCCCCTGCGCTTGCTAGCAGAGATGGTGAATGAATGGTAAGCGGGTACCCGCGTTCGTGCCAACCCTGCACTTGGGGACCCTTCAAATAAGCAATTACCTTCTTGTTGCATTCACTGACTGACCCGTCGCTGATCGCTCTGATTTCATGTGAATCACACACACATGTGCGCACCGCCTCTCTGTTGAAATCTTTCCCCAGGTGCCGCTCAAGCCAAACGAAAGCAAATAGGGTAATGAAAGAAGGTGACAACCTGAATCACTGCTATCAGCGCAGTGGAAAGTGAGATTTACTCCAAGCTGCAATGGTTGAGCTCTACATGGGAAGGTAATCAGGCTTAGTAGAGCGATGATGAGTGCCGAGTCAAAAAGTAGCAGCCATAAACCACCAACTGTCAGTTGAAGGTAGTTACCTTAGCAGTCCTTGTGATTCATAGGGGGAATGAACCTGGTGATTTATGTGCAGTCAAGATGGGGTTTGAGTGTTGGCTGACACTTCCCTGCTAGATGAGAAGGATGGAGGGGAGGCCTTTGAGTGATAGAGAGCAAAGAATGTGCGAGAGAGAAAGAGATGGCGTGATTTATGTATGGACCATGTTCTTGCTTCACGTTGCACGCTAGTCAGACAGGAAATGAAACTGTGTGCTGGACCGTATTGTAGAACATCAATTCCTGTTAACCCCCAAAAATCGTACACGGGGGAGCAGAGGTTTTTCTGTCAGGTCCCGGTCATAAGGTTCCTACGCTGCACAGTTCATGCAGCCACAATGCAACATTGTACGCGACATCTCTTTCTGATTACAGTTGGTATCCATGGTGATGGCTAGCAGGTTCAAAGCTAATGTAATAAAACCTGAATGAAACTGACATTGCTCCAGGTGAAATGTGGTTATTAATTCAGTATGAGTACATTTTTTGCAATAAAATGAACCAGGGCTGTATTTCAGGTAAAGCCTAGCATAGCCCAAGCATAGCGCGTCACCTGACGCTACTGCATATACGCACGCAACTCAATGTTTCCAGCTCTACGCTGCGCTCCATAGGAAAGAAATGGAATTCCTTTTGAAAAGGTACGCAACTATGCATCCAGTATGTAAACGGTGAAGGAGGAAGGCTTCTCTCCCTCCCCTCTCCCAGGAGAGAGGAGGGTGCCATGCTCGTGGCGTGTAAGAGGATCACAGACAAACAGAGGAGTTGGCATGGAGATGCTGTGTTGTGACAGATGGACAGTGTGCTATTGCTATTGCCTACAGTTTAAATGCCCAAGCTGCTTACTGCGAAAGTGAGAGCGATGGAGGAAGATGGTTGTGTGTGTGTGTGTGTGTGCGTGTACAGCTTGAATGAAACGGATGCAGAAAGGGCCCCGCATGTGACTCCCGAAGCAAGCTGTGGTGAATGAAGTCGTCCCTGTGAGCACAGAGGACCAGGTGAAGTCAGTAGGGAGGTGGAGGAGTCACGGCTGAGAGAGGCGTGCGGCGGTGTGAGACCACTCCAGCAGAGAAAAGGCACATAGGCCGGCATCAGATTACTGAGACACTCATCCTTCCCCTGCAGAGAGAGAGAGAGAGAGAGGGATGGTGAGAGGGGGATAGAGAGAGAGAGAGAGGGATGGATAGAGAGAGAGGGGGATGGAGAGAGAGAGAGACAGACAGGCAGACACAGACAAACATGGCTCCCACCAGAAGACAGACTGTGTGTTCATTGTGATATGAACGTCCCCGAGACAGAAATTCCCTTCCTCACCCAATGCACAAACTACCACCATCTTAGAACTCAATATTTCAATCAGTTTAAAACCCATCCAATAGCCCCAATAGATTTAGAGAAGCTCCCCAACCAAGACCAACTAGTGCTCCTACTAGGAGAAGTCAGGGAGTGCTGTAGGCTAGCAGCACGTTATGTGACAGCCTGTCACAACATGAGAGACTGTGGCTGACTTCTCCCCTACATCAACCACCATGCATTCATGCTAATAAGGTACTGTCAGTATTTGTCAAATATGTATCCATACTATGCTTATTACTTCTATGTATGTTTAATGCATGTTGTTGTTGCTTTGGCAATATGAGAAAGTATCTTGTCATGCTATTAACTTGAACTGAACTGAGAGAGAGAGAGAGAGAGAGAGAGAGAGAGAGAGAGAGAGAGAGAGAGAGAGAGAGAGATGTGGATCACTCTCACTGATGATTTGACATGCTCCTACTGACAAAGGAGAAACAGTTACCATCTAATGACAGCCATGGGACCCTCTGGCTGTTTTCACTCCTCTTTTAATTTGTAAAAACAAACATAAAACAAATATTGTTTTATGCTAACACTGTATAGCAACCTGTTTGTGTGTGACTTTTATTCAGCCGTATCCTGACGCTTGAGCATTGTACCAAATTATGACCAAAATTCTTATTAAAAATAAAAGCTTGTTAGATTTAACAGCTTTGACGTCCCATATTCTGAATATTCTGAAATTGATTCTAGGTTCAGAAACGATTAATCAAATGCATAATAATGTGTAACATCAACTTCTCATGCCTATTAACAGTGTATCGCCTACAGTCCTAATTACCTGTTATATTACAGTACCTGTTCCTTTGTCTAGTTTAATCGGCTGGTACAGCAGTTATTTTATTACCATCGCACTATATGTTAGATGTACAGTGTCCTTGGGTGTTCATTAAGGGGCTTTACATTAAATGTATTAGTTATTATAGCTTGTATGCTTATATGAACTGAAGCTTTATGAAAACAGCATTTTCATGCTGTCCCCAAACCATTCAGCCATGTTGTGTCTGTGCGTACAGTATGTGTGTGTGCGTGTGTATGTGCGTGTGTGTATGTGTGTGTGTGTTTGTGCAGGCACATTGCTCTGTTACAGTTAATGTCACCGAGTGAAGGCTCCTGATTCAGCAGGTGATTTGGTAAAGCCTCTGGAGAGCTGACAGAATCAATACATCTAAAGTAGAAATCAAACTGAGACACTCAGTTTGACGTTCACGTCGGTATGTAGCATGTCCCATGGTACACCGCAGCTTCATACCATAGACTGTATAAATACATGGACAAACCCTCCGTAACTTCACACATAGGTTTACTGAAGCTCAAGCTGTGAAATAAATGTATGCCTTAATATAGTTTCATATTGTAAACAGATTAATTGTAGACATTCACCCCATACAGTTATCATGTATAGGGAAATTAGCTATAAAGACAAACCCCCTTTTTTTTCTCTTTCTTTTATTTTGTACAGGCTGTAAACAAGTATTTCTTCTGTAAAGTTTTAAATGTTGGTCTATGGGAATGTACTTGCATTTAGAGCCAGCCTCAAGTGGCCATTTGAGGAACTACTTTGGCACTTCCATGCTGTATTCATTTCTCTGCACCGAAGCTTTTCGCTGGCTTCGTACCCGATCTACCAGAGAGCCGGTCCTAGAGGAGTGACATACTGTAATCCCCGTGTGTCACAACGAGAGAGTTTTGTTTAGAAGCGCGTGTACACAAATGTGGGACGTGAGCACCCGTGCGCGCCAACTCAATCTGTTTTCCCACACATTTCCACAGTCTCAGCTGGGTGCCAGTCGTTCTAGAGTCTCCATTTATTCAGAATTACCAGCTGTCCCACCAGGGTTAGACTCTACTCGAAGGAAAGATTCTCCTTTTGTGTTTATTTACTTGTACACTTCCTCCTCGAGATGGCCGCAGAATAAATATCACTTCCTACCACCGCCGGGAAGAGATGGAGTCGCACAGCGCACAACCTTGCCAGGAACAGCTTGTAAACAAATCTTAAAGTTCTTTCTTCAGTCATTATTGAGATAGTATGTTGATATTTGACCTCGAACAAAAGCGCCTCTTCCTTCAATGCCATAGGGTGCTCCCTCAGAAGCTCTGCCCCCCACATTGGACAAGCATTGCCAAGGCTGGGTGTTGTGTTGTGTGTTGCATTCTGCACCACTTTGTGTTCATGTCCACAGAGCCAGGGCTGTGTAGACACACCAGATTATGTCTTCACCGCATGCACACAGTACGGGCAGATCGCGGACTGTGATCCACGGAAGTTGACAAATAGTGTATAAGCTTCAAATCGCTTACCTTCAATCAATTACCTATATAAGTACATTCATTGATATGTGCCAGGAATATCAGTTGATATGTTTATTTTGGTTTGAATCAGCAAGAGGGAGGGCTTCCATTCTGCTACAACTCCGCCTACTCCAACACTTTTGTGGACAACTGATTTAATAACCATCGTGGGGTTGCAGTAGACGAGTACAACATGGCATCCATCTGCTCTCTAAGGGGAAATAGCGAACGCAGTGGTAGGAGAAGCATGCTGGCAAAGTGTGAGAACAAGTGCAGGAGAACCTGCAGGAGGTACGTCACGGAGAGGAGGCGATTGAAAGAGAGGCGTCACACTCGTGTTATGTGGCCGTCATCGTTTATGCAAATGGTTTGAGTGCTGAGACAGTGTCTTATCCATATGCATGCGTGGAAGAAAACCAAGGCACCTGTTGGCATTCCTGTTAAGTCTCTGTGTTAATGCAGAGCATATGCAAATACAGCAGATTTATTATGCATGTGCAGACCCGGAACTCTCCCCAGCAAGGAGATGTGAAGAAAAATGGAGATGTAAGCTTTATGGGTGCATTGTTGTTGGTCAAGGGTCATAAGGGTGTATTTATTATTAAATAATACAATTTATATACATGAAAGGTCCTGCATAACCTTTCTGTATATTGATAATATAATAAATTGACATGTGCTTTGCTCTGTAAATGCACTGCATAGGACTATACAGTGACTGCATACTGTACATGCACACACAATGCAGTAAGCAAATACTTCTGATACTGATTACGTATGCATTTGATCTGATCTAGGATATGACGTGATTGATGACATTCAATTGGTAGAGCCAATGTAACCAAGTATTGACACCATATGACTGTTATAAGATAGACCTATACATCTGTAGACAGCGTAATGTGTCTTTCAATACCAATGTGGTTAGAAGATTTGCATTATGAAAATATCTCTGAGATCAATAGCCATAGTTACTGTATATTACCCAAAACTGCATACAAATGAAGGGAAAATGAGCCCTATTTTTTAGCAGCCTATTGCCTAAACATGAAAGCTTGGGGTCTGAACATCTAATGGGGGTGACAAATACACAGGCATATACACACACATACACACACATGACTTATCTAATTAGAAACTATAGCTAATTGGACCATGCAAATCACAAAGTTAGGAGGGAAAAGTTCATTGCTCTACAGTTACACATTCTTTCAAAGAAGCGCACACAAACACCCTACAGTATACGCCTCACATTTTCCTTTTTGAACAGCGTCTAGCGATGTTCAAGGCTGTGTAATTATCCCTGCATTCTAAAGTAGACATTAGTAAAGACATCCCGCCACTCTTATAGGGATTCTATTAAGACAGGTAATTAAAAGCGCTGTGAGGGAAAATTGGCTAGGGGACGCATATTGAAAAGCGTTTCAAATATGGGCAATAACTCTCCTGCCTGCCTGTCTTTAGGGTGCTTTGTAGTGTGTGTATTATTCAGAAGCCTCTTTTTGGATGAGGCCAGAGAAACATATGCTGACAAGGAGGACAGAGATGGTGGCCAAGTGGCGGCCATTTTGTATGTGACCTACTTTTTAATAAATGAATAGTGGACTGCTACACTTTGAGGGGCAGTGTTTGGCTTCTCTGCCAACAAATGCCATTTCGCCTTATTGTGTCTTCAGTGTGAGTCCTGACTCAGAGGTTCTTGGCTCTAAATCATTAGAGCCCAGAACCTCTGAGTTTAAAGCTCCGCAGGGTTGCTTTTTTGCTGTAAAATATAAACTTTTAATTACTATTAGTTTTAATTGGGCTTGCCAAGCCAACCAACATGAGACTCCACCTCAAAAAGTGATTTATGCAACAACAGTACAGTGCACAGAAAACAAGAAGATTCTGCTGAAAGTCAAAGGAAAGAAAAATGTCACAGATTTGTTTTCAAAATGACATGCAGCCACCAGCCAGTCACACCAGATAATGAGTAAAACCCACAACTAGATAATAATATTTAAATGACATCTAACAAATGAAAACATATCAAGTCAAAGGCTTAGCAGGTAGGGAATACTGATGACTCAGATGTGATGTGGCGAAACAGACAATGGATGGTGAGGCATCAATGTGAATATAAATGGGAACAGTCCATCCTGCACTGGTATTGCAGAGAACGAGCGAGCGAAAAAAGCAATCTGCACATTTCTACACCGGCTGCTATTGAGGTGGGTGTGTGTGCGTTACTCCAAAACGGTAACAGTTCCTACAGCCAAGGTGTGCCCTGAAGACACCTTTGATCAGCACCATTGAATGTTCCCGAATAGTCCACGATTGGGTTCTTATTTGGGATGGAAAGACGTTTGTTGCATCCCTGTTAATATGGACAAATGGCTCTCATTACCTTCTTCTCTATCGAATTATGCTGCGGCCTGAGTAAGCCTTTAAGGACCTCGAAATCAGATTTCAAGAGGATCCTCTCGCTGTCTCTTTCTTGGTCTCCCCCACTTCATTCTCCCCCACATTCTCCCTTATTCGCCTCACCGGCTTGTCTGTTGCACACAAGAGAGTGCAGGCTGGAGAATACAGAGATGCACACTTCAATTTAGGAAGCATGAATATACAATGGGGCTTCCATGTGCCTCAGAAATTTCCCCTGGCGACATTCACTTATACACGCGGTGGCTCAATCGTGAACACACACACACACACACACACACACACACACACGCACGCACACGCAGAGGCACAGCGGTGGTGGAAGGAGCTCGCACAGCTAACGTTGCCATGCCGAGGCACACTGTCAAATATGAAAGAAAGTGGAGAATTAATTATGCGATCTGGCTGCCATCGCCCGACGCCCACCAGCGACCGCATAATGTTACGGTCGATGATGAGGTACATGAAATCAGTTGCCGAAATAGCAATACCATTCTATAACCCTATACAGGCATTAGTTAAAACATTCGATTATTTCAGGAAGGTGTTCTTATGAGGAATTGACCTGCCAAGTCATTCTTAAACCAAGACATGTTCCAATCTTTGGCGCAACACACACACACACACACCCTTGCTTTGTGTTCATAATGTGCGTGCGTGTTACTTCATACTTGAGAGTGTGTGCATGTTTGTGTGTGGGCATGTGCCCTTGTGCCCATTGGTCTCAGTCCCTTTTAATTCTGGTGAGCTAAGATAATGAGAATTTTATCTGCGGCTCCACTGAGGCGTTTGGCTCTGATTGAATGGGAGCAGAGTGTAACGGATGAGACTAGCGATAGCAGCCTGGCTACGTTGCACTCCGACAGGCTAACATACCGCCAGCACACTCCACGGGCAAACACAGATAGCATGTTAGCCACCGCGCTATGTGTGGTAATGGAACGTCATCAGACATTCATGAATAGGGGGGGCAAAGCTTTTTATAGGGGGGTCTGGGGGGCATGCTTCCCAGGGGAAATGTGTTAAGCCCCTATGTATTAACAAATGCAATCCATCAAAATATGGCGATTTTCGGTCAAGGATGGCTAAAAGTATACATTCCCAACACACATAGTTCCTACAAATTACTGGGATAACATTTCAGGCACTGTCAGAGATTTTCTCTCATGCGGCTACATTCATATTTCCCTCTGGCACGTTTTCACACATACCTTGGTAATGCTGGAATAGATGGGTCAAGGGACAGTCCAGCAGATGACGTTAATGCAACACTTTATGCTTGTCCTTGCAATGTTACTGCTTTCATTCACAACACTGCCATTTTCTCTAAAATGTTACTGGTCTTGGGGTGGGAAATTGTAAATACAAATTTCCCTGAATAGCCTATAGATATGTGATTACATATCTATGACCATATGACCATATGAAGGAAATGTTCTTTGACATTCACTTAAAATAAAGAAATGCCACTCTGTCCCCATCCACCCAACACCAACAAAAAACACAAAAATGGCTGTACTAAATAAGTATCAATATCACAATTACTTTACATTGAAACAAATA
The DNA here is from genome assembly GCA_025399855.1 of Forbesichthys papilliferus. Lineage (NCBI taxonomy): Eukaryota > Metazoa > Chordata > Actinopteri > Percopsiformes > Amblyopsidae > Forbesichthys > Forbesichthys papilliferus. Next base: position 25,331 of record JAODOY010004792.1, read on the forward strand.
GATATAGATATTTCAAAAATATTCACCCCATCTACAATTAGGCAAACCTAAATTAATACAATGAGCTACAAAAATCGAAATAGGAATTTAATCTGAAAAAAAAAATCCAGATAATTAATATCAACAATATATATCACAAACATGTCCTGTGGCCACATGACCCGCTGTAATCTACCAAATCTTCTGAATTGCTCTCAGATTTTCTCTCATACACTAAAAATAATAATGTAACCTATTGCTGAACTACTGCACTCCTCTTAATTATCTCAAATTAATTTATTCTTATTTTGTGGGTGAAAGCATAAAGTGAACCTCCTACCAGTCAATGTAGCCCGTTTTTATTAAATTCATATTTATACTGTAATAACTCAAGACTTAACAGGTGCTTAATGTCTAAGATTTCATTTATTTGTTTCAACTGATATAATCTTGCTATCTCATCTGATTGGGCTTCTGCAGAGCTGCTGGCACCCCTCTCTTGAATCATTTTTCCATAGCCATCCAACTTTAGACTCTACTCGTTAGCTAGCCTACAGTATACAGTTAGGAATGTAGATATAGAAGAAATGAAGGATAATACATTGACATTGCTAGTATAATCACTACTCACAGAGACTTACTGGAAACTTGCTGCTAACCGCCCGAGCGGGGGTTTGCTTTTATATCTATAACAAACACCATGTTCGAACATAAGGATGCTCATAAGTGTACGTGGTACTAGAGCACCCTAGGCTGGAGGTCGATGATCGATTTTGTAATCATATCATCTGATCTGACCATGTTTTGGACACTCGGGTGAAGAGAGGGGCAGAGCTGGCTGCCGACCACTATCTGGTGGTCAGTTGGGTCAAGAGGTGGGGGAAGACTCTGGACAGACCTCGTAAGCCCAAATGGGTAATGTTGGTGAACTGGGAACATCTTGAGGAGGCCACTGTCCCTGAGATCTTCAACTCACACCTCAGTTCAAAGCTTCCATTGCTGAAGCTGCGGTAGAGAGCTGTGGTCTCAAGGTCTTAGGGGCCTTAAGGGGCAGTACCCCTCAAACACCATGGTGTACATTGGTGGTCAGGGAAGCCGTCCGACTGAAGAAGGAGGACTTTCGGGATATGTTGTCCTGGGAGATTCTGGAGGTGGTTGCAAGGCATCGACGGGCCCGAAGGGCTGCAGCATCTGCCCTAGCAGAAGCACAGCAGTGGTTGTGGGAGAGGTTCAGAGAAGCCATGGAGAAAGACTTTCGGTCGGCACCAAGTGTTTCTGGAACACCGTCCACCACCTCAGGAGGCGAAAGAGGGGAACCATCCAAGCTGTGTACAGCAAGGATGGGACACTGTTGACCTCAACTGAGGACGTAATTGGGTAATGTAAGGAAGACTTTGAGGAACTCTGTGGTAGAGACAGAGCTTGAGGCTGATGGGGTATTATCGTCAATTTCCCTGGGGGAGGTCACTGAGGTAGTCAAACAACTCCACAGTGGCAAAGCACAAGGGATTGATGAGCTGTCCAAAAATGCTAAAAGTTTTGGATGCGGAGGGGATGTCTTGGATGACACACCTCTTCAACATCGCGTGGAAGTCAGCGACAGTGCCAAAAGAGTGGCAGACTGGGGTGGTTCCCCTCTTTAAAAAGGGGGACTAGAGTGTGTGTACCTAATACAGGGGTATCACACTACTCAGCCTCCCTGGTAAAGTCTACTCCAAGGTGCTGGAGAGGAGGGTTCGAACGATTGTCAAACCTCAGATTAAAGAAGAACAATGCGGATTCCGTCCTGGTCGTGAAACAACGGACCAGCTCTTTACTCTCGCAGGATCCTGTAGGCGTCCTTGGAGTATGCCCTTCTGGTCTACATGTGTTTTGTGGGAGTGGAGAAGGCGAGAGAGTCATCAGTCATCAGTGATTCTAGCTTGTAGTCAGTCAGATACAAGGTTGAAAGTCTCTCACTCATGCAGCCTCCTCCAGGCCTGTATATATGACGTGATGCGGTGGAACGGTTTAAATTTGGCCTGGCGACGTTCTTGTTGGGAAGCCAAAACTACAGTATGTCTTCAAATAATAGGACATGATAACAGCTGCAAAGCTAGCATATGGTTACAGTTGCCCTTTGTGCTGTAGCACATGCTATAGCCTATGCTTAATTCTGGCCCTGCAATATTTCTCTATCAGAGACACAAATTATGTCTACCCTTTTCCCATCAATTTCCATGATTAATCATTTTGATCCAAACTTATCTCCTTAATCACATCGAAGACACCTGATAAGTCTGTCAGATTCTGTTTTGTAGCCGGTTGATAAATAGCTGTGAGGTAGGATATAATCAGATGAATCATGTTAATTAATTTGTACTTCTAAAAGTGACAGAGAGTCACGTTAGCCCAAGTATCCCAATATTAACCAACCCCATTAACCCTACACAATTTTTTAAAAAATATTGTGAAAATCCATGTTAACCTGTGCGTAATTGATTTAACCAGCTCAGCCTGGGTTTAACAGTAATTACTAGTAAAAAGAGAACAAATTAATACGTCCACATAAGTTCTCTTTGCCTTTTATATGGGTTTTCTAAGCCTGTTGTTTACATGCTGATACTATGTTAAAGGAATGCAATGTCAGTGTGTGTGTGTGTGTGTGTGTGTCTGTCGGAGTGGGGGGTGTAAAGGCTTCCGGTAGTTCAAAAAGTTGGAAAAGATTTAGAAACACATAATGAAAACGGAAAACCCTTGTGTTTTGCATGTCTGTGTCATGTCAGTACAGTTTGTCTCTCATTATGAACCAGAAAAATACACAATAAATAATTGAGGGGGATATATGAAGAAAACAAAACAAAAGTATTTGTATTTGCATCCGCCCACAGACACATCTCATTTCCTGTCTTCTCATACGTTCCCCAAGCAGGGGTCTCGCTAATCATCAACTCCACAATTTGGAAACAGTCAGAGGGAACGGTCTTTGGGAACATGGCGGCCTAATGACAAATAAATACAGAGGGCAATCATAAAGCACTGCAATCACCTGAAACAGGAATCTACTGGGAGGTGATTGAGGCGAGATCGGCTACATCCGTAGTGGGGAGACAGAAAAAAAGATTCCCTTAATCATTTCAGAGGTGGTCTGATGGTTTACTCCATATATACATGAGACTTCACACCGATGACTCCAGACTGAATGTGTCTCCTCTATATTAAATAAACCAAAAATAATTCAATGCATGAGAGATTTTTGTGAAACTGTAACCCAGGCAAAGTACTTGGAACATACAATATGTCAACTAATCACTGTCAATTAGTGAAGATGTGAAGGATATGTTTACATTTGAAAGAGTAACAAATATCCACCTAGGGTGCATGAACATGTCATACATCAAGTGTTGGTAACACTTTATTTGAAGTTGTGTTCATCAAAACATAACACTGTGACATGTGAGTGCGCATGCGTTTGACACGAAGCCGCAAAATGCACCTGCATTAGAAAACAAAATGAATGTAAACGTTTTGAAAAAAGCATAACAAATATTTCTTTCCAGCAAATCTCTTAGTTACACCAACATATATCATAGAAAATAATCTGTGCCTACATAAAATAGTATTACAAAGACTGCATTAACAACAAGGAAATGCCATAGGGAAACCCACGTCTTGGTTACAGATAGAGCAGAGTGTAAAATGTTTTGAAATAAGCATATACAAATATTTATTTCCAGCGAATCTCTTAGTTACAATAACATGTATCATAGGAAACAATCTGCAGACACAAAATGGTATTTATAAAAGACTGCCTTTTACTGTACATACAACAAGGAAGCCTCACGCATCGGTTACGCCCTATCCGTAACTGACGTCGTACATGTAGCTTTAACGCAGAAGCATAAATGGGCATTAACACCTTAGCGGAACATTCATTGTTTGTGTTCCTGTCTGTTGTTTGTTTGACACTGTCCACACTGTAGCTGTAGGGGATTGTGGGTAGAGTGCAACGTGAGTAAGTCGGATTTTTCAAACCAAATTTTGTTTTGCAATGCTGGTCCCACCCACAAGCATACACATCATTACAAGGTAACCAATCAGCTATTTTTGTGTCTATGGCAGCACGAACATTGCCTTAGGATGTTGTTGTGAAAAGGTGTTAGTCAACCAACCCCTTGAAAGAAAAAGTAAAAAATAAGAAAAACATTTTAGTGCAATAGTACACTGTGTATATGTGTGTGTGCATACTGTGTTCTAGCAAATCTTACTTATCATCTAATATGAAAACATTTCCATGTTTTTTTTGTGACATTTTCCTTTAGAGAATGAAGGCAAGCCTGTGTCAATATGTTACTCCGGGGCACTTAGATGTCTCTTTGATTGTATATCATTTATTTATTTATTTGTATACCTATTTTTTACCTGTCAAAGACACTGCGACAAACCAACAAACGTAATAACCTTAGTTCCAATCCCCGAGCAGCAGAGACACCCTATGAAGGCTGGATCATGCCTTCCTGACATTTACTTCCTCTCTCTCTGCAGACATCCTCACTTGAAGAACGCAGCCTCGGGTCTTCTGGTGCGATGAGGGTGTCTGTCACCGCCCGACCTGCGTCTCTGCAAGGCAGACGAAGAGGTGCTTCAGTCGAGATAAACCCGGGTCAATATCAGCGATGAATTATTAAACAGCAGCGGTGCTTGGATTACACTTATCACAGCAGGATATCTGTACAGATTTCTTCATTGAACCAGAATAAGATTCAGAGAAGATGTGCTGGGATTATTCCATTAGTTCTTTAGTTATTTTACCCCTCTCTATTTTAATTCTCTCTCTCTCTCTCTCTCTCCCATTCCACCCATTAAGCTCATTATGACCGACCTAAGCCATCAGGACAACAGTCAGCGCGCTAGTGAATTAACTGGGCAATCAGAAAGCCTTGCTGTCATGCTGAAAGAGCAGCACTACAGGGACTAAGTGGCCCAACAAAGACCTTCCTATCTCTGTGCACAGTATAAAAAGAGAGGCCACAGGCTTCATATACAAAAGCCATGTCCCTCGAACAATAGGGGATATGTCGTAATTCTATTTTTTCTACGCAATGTCTTATTATTTTCTGTCTTTGGCCTGTAATAATTGTTGTTTTAGCAAAGTGAGTGGGCTGTGGCTAGGGCTGTGCTTCGGGAACAAGGAACGAGAGTCCTAGCTTCAGTTTTACTTCACGAGAGTCTGAAGATTGGAATCGTTGTGTTTCAGGCCAGTAAATCTATAGTGTGTTGCCAAACAGAGTAATACTGTTAGCGTGGGTTAGGTGTGACTAAGGAGATTTCAAAACAACTCAAGAATGGTGGGTGGATAGGCTCTGGATAACAGCAACTCTACTGGTTCAAAGGTTCGTCCAATCACCTGCCAAGTATTTTTTGAAAATGCCAATGAACTGTTCCCTAGATGGATGTGTGTGTTTAACAGACATTTATCTGGCATGTCAGGTTATGGGAATCCCTCCTTTCTATGTCCTCTGTTTAGTTAGTAGTAGTTTTGAGTCCATTTGTAATTTTAAGGTCAGAACATACTGTAATTCAGGGGTCAGAGCATAATTCAGGGAATGTCTAGAAGCTATTTAAATGTTGTAATAAACACTCCACTGGCCGTAACTTTCAAATATCATGTTCACTGTATAGCTAATTCAGTGGTATTGGCTGTGTGGGGGAGTATTCTGATGATATCACACGGTTTAAAATAAAATATTTGATTTCATCAAGTCAGATGTGACTTGTGTGTTTCACACATAGGGGAAGGCTAGTTACTGTATAAAGCTGAAGTTAGAATGCATCACATACATTCTCTAGGTCCAACTTCCAGGCCAATGCTTTCCACCTCTCTGTGGTCACAGCATATTGAAATTGTCAATTATAAATTACATGCAGCTTTTGTAAATTGCGCTCTCTTGATCTCTTATTTGGGCTAGCATTAATGCATTAATATTAGCAGATTATTAATTTATGACTACACATAGATGTGTTAATGCAATCTCCAGCTGGTAATTACATTCAATAATGATAGAGAAGACGATGAAACCATTTTAATATTGACTGCATTCTTGTTTTCTTAATTTATTCTTCACTGCAGGGTGTGTAAAATGGGGTCTGCTATGCACAAAATAATATTCTGACAATGATTTAATTCAGTTTTTCTGAAAATCACAGTAATACGCTGGCTCCTAGCAACACTGTTAAAGAGAAAAAGTCTAGCTTCATCACGTCATGGTGATTTATAGTATTCAGAATAGAGGGGAACAGTGATAGAGGTGGGGCATTCTGCCATTATGCTCATAGGTAAGCAAACCAATACAATATTTACAGTGCGGTAGCATTGATGGCTATAGGCACTGCTTTCCGGTGTGGATATACACTTGCAGGACAACACTCCCGGTTTGTGAGACTTGTTCTCCCTGCAGTGTTTGGACAAGGTAACAAGCCAGATGTCAGACCTTTTTGAGAAGCGGATCGATGCAAATGGGTATCTGTTGCAATCACAGATGCCACACGCAAGGACAGACATCCAACATCTCTCTCTCTCTCTCTCTCTCTCTCTCTCTCTCTCTCTCTATCTCTTTCTCTATCTCTCTCTCTGTGTTTCCTCCCTCTCCCTCCCCTCCATCTCCACTTTATGGCACAAAATGAGCTGCCACTCTGAACAAGTGTCTGCGCTACAGGGCGGCTGCTGGCATCTATTTATCAGAGCCGAGCTCATCCACAACACTGTCTCTCCTCCTGGCAGAAGGCGAATCAAACAAACATGAGGACAAAATGACAGCAAGGAGGGGGCCCACGAGGACAGGAGAACAAAGAAGAGAGAGAGAGAGAGAGAGAGAGAGAGAGAGAGAGAGAGAGAGAAGGAAGGACATCTCTCTCCGACCGGTTAGAGGCCTGGTGAGAGCAATAATCTGGAATAAAGACTCATCAAGAACCATCACTTATGAGATCCCAGCTGCTGGAAAGCAACGCCCCCCCCGTCCTCCCCGCCCTGAATCTCCACCACAGCCTTTTCAAACACATCCACCCCACCCCCAAAGCCTGATGATCTCTGCTTCACCAACGTTATGTGACACTTCCGGACCCTTCTCCACCTCCCATCTTTACCATCCTGTGTCGCCCTGCTTGGTGTGGTGGTCTTGCCCCGGCTGCCTTCCTGGCTGGCTGCCCACTGCCCTGCAGACATCTTGCGGGGGCCATTACCTTAAGTACGTCTGGCCCAGGCAGCTGGATTATGGAGCGTGGGGGTGGGGGTGGGGGGGTTGAATAAGGCTTTAGGACTGAGCGCCCAGTTACCTTACTATAAATCACCCGCT
>JAODOY010004793.1:0-10756 GCA_025399855.1 Forbesichthys papilliferus
CTCACAAAGATAACTAAAAATGTCAGACACCATGGTCCAGGAATATTTTTTTTATATGTGTCCCTGTTCACGAGCAGGGACACAATGACTGTATTATTATTATTATTATTATTATTACTACATGACTTTCTTTACATACAATTTCTGATAAGTAAAACTGATGAAGGTGTTTGGGAAGAAGCTTCTGGTATGGTCAGATGGAGCTGAGAAATGAATACGCAGCTGATGTATACAGATTTCCAATATTAGGACCGCAGCCTTGTTTTCCACCCGGCCTGGATTGATTTCAACTTGCCTGCTTCCTTTCTCCACTCTATGGTTACATTAAAGTCCCAAAGAAACCCAATACACACCCATCCCATAAGAGGAAGTGCTTTTGACAGAAATACTACTGATTTGCATAAGTACTCCTTACTACCATATCAAATACAGTCTCTTGTGGTATGTAAGGTGTTCTCTGCACCCAAGAGAACTAACTAAGTTTCTTATTTATCCACAAATCCTCTTTTAGGGTAATTGAAAGTTGCCGCTTATCTCAGGGCAGGAGACAGGAACCCAATTTACACAGGGCCACAATACAAACGCCTACAGTATAGACAGTTTCAACCAGCCCTTTCTAATGTCTTTTGAGATTGGAGAAGACTGGGGTAGCTGGAAGATGTCCAAAACATAAAGGACAGAGTGCATTGTCAGCTATAACAATGCCCCAGGGCCTGCTAGGGTCCCAGTGTCTTGCTCAATGCCATGTCAGCAGGGGATGATTGCCAATTACTCAGATTTAGAAATAGACAAAATGTGGGCAACACAGTCAGTGTATTCTGTTCAAGGTCACGACCACTGGTTGCTAATCAAATGTAAAGTCTGGATCTGTGTAAACACAGAAACACTACCTCTACGGGCTTTTATACTGACCAACCAGAGAGGTCGATGTGACGGACAAATGTAGACACAAGCACCCATTCTCTTGTTCTATTTCAGACCAATGTGTGTTCAATGGAGATTGGCCTTAGCCGCCGGGGGTCCACGTGCACACTGTAGATGTTTACTTGGAGTGCACAAGGGAACAATGTTGTCAGACTTTGACCTCAGCATTCCACGGTTCATAAAGAAGATGACAGTGGCTCATGAAATAAATGTTGTCATTTTCACTTAGCGGTGTACTCACTTTTGTTGCCAGCGGTTTAGACAATAATGGCTGTGTGATGTGTTATTTTGATGGGATAGCAAATTTACACTGTTCTACAAGCTGTACAATCACTACGTTACATTGCAGAAATGTGTAATTTCTTCATTGTTGTCACATGAAAAAATATGCTCACATATTTGCAAATATGTGAGGGGTGTACTCACTTTTGTGAGATACTATATATACACACAGTATACACATATATACACATACACATATATACACATATATATATATATATATATACACATATATACACATATATATATACATACATACACATATACACATATGTGTACATATACACATACATACACATATATACATACATACATATATACACATATACATAACATACACACATATATTATATATGCATGCAAGATAATTATATGTTGTAGCATTATCTGGTGAAAATAACTTTTTATATGTATATAAAATCAAAATATTAAAAAAAAAGAATTATTAAAAATTATTAAAGACATTTTATGTTATTGTGGCAACAAAATACATCCATTGCAAACATGCATTGTTAAAATCATCCCTTTAACAATACAAAAACAAATATTTATCAAAAATATTTAAATGCAACATTAACACATGTAGTAGGCACAATAATCTGCAATAACGTTTGGAGGCAAAATGATTGTGTGTGTTTGTTGTTTGAACCCCACACAAATAGTGTGTGTCCAAGTGTGTACATACATGGTAAATGGACTGCATTGATATAGCGCTTTTCTAACCTTCTCAAACAACTCAAACCGCTGTACAGTTTTGCCTCACACTCACCCATTCACACACACATTCATACACCGATGGCGAGTGCTGCCATGCAAGGCGCAACCAACCACCGAGAGCAGTTAGGGGTTAGGCATCTTGCTCAAGGATGCTTACAGGTAGGTCAGCACCGGGGTTCAAACACACAACCTTCCAACATTTAGACCACCATCCTGCCCCATGTGTGTTAGAACAAAGGGTGTGTATTTAGTCTACACTGTAAAAATAGTTACTATGTCCAAAGGTAACCTGTGCTACACTTGGCCTGTTTACACTAGCATGTGTTGGGTATTGTATGAGACATAAAAAGGTGCATGGGGTCATGTGTGTGGATGTCTGTGTGTGTGCTTATATGAGACCAGAAAGGTACATGGGTTCATGTGTGTGTGCTTTTATGAGACCAGAAAGGTACATGGGTTCATGTGTGTGGATGTCTGTGTGTGTGTGCTTATATGAGACCAGAAAGGTACATGGGTTCATGTGTGTGGATGTCTGTGTGTGTGCTTTTATGAGACCAGAAAGGTACATGGTTCACACGCGTGCAAGTGTACAATATGCACGTCTTTATAGCTCTGCTTTCTGGGCACTCACCATTGTGCGACATGCCCACTGACAGGCACTTCTGGAAGCGGCAGTATTGGCACTTGTTACGGTTCTTTTTTTGAATTTTGCAGCGGCGCTCGCATTTGTCGTACTCCAGCTTCAGGCGAATGGTCCTTCGAAAAAAACCCTGCAAGATGACAGAGAGGAGAGACAATGTTGAGAATATAGGCTTTTCCTGAATACCACTGACTTGCTACAGTATGATCACTCATAGCACTAAAAATGACATCTGGCGAACTTTCCCCTCATTACAACTATGAAAATGTAACCCATATATCTCATTACCTCCCACATTAATGGTATTTGACACGTTTGGTGTGGATTTACACTATGTGGCCACAATTTAAGAACTGATTTCACTCAGCTTACACAATCTTGACAAAGAGCAAGCATCTGCCTTTGGGACCAACAGAAGAACTTAGCAGTATATTTATAGTTGGCTAGAGAATTGCAATGGACTGAGGAATTGCTTAAGAACACATTTAGCCAAGCTAATAGTAACCCCCCCTATTTTTGATATATGTCGCACTAGTTCTGCCAGAACAAACTCAGCAAGCACAGTGTGAACATACAAAAATACACACTCGATATGCATGCTCAGCATGCAGCCACGTGAGCTAAAACACACACACACACACACACACACACACACACACACACACACGGTGCCAAATAGGCTTCACGCCAGGACCACTTCTTCTGTACACATACTGTACTGTATGTAAAAAGAGATGTGCTGACATAGCAGATGTCAGGCCTGTCACGATTAAAGGACAGGACAGGATCTTCTGTCTTCTGTTCTAATTGTACACCTGGTGAGGCCAATGGCCACTGGCGGTGCATGTCATTATAATAGTTAAAACAAATCTGCAGGTATTCAATGCATGTTTATGGCTTGATGCTCAAGAATTGAACCCACACTAAAACCTGCCGTCGACTTGCACCAGGCCGCCAGTGGGCTTTGCCCGTTAAACAGAACTATGTTCTAAAACTCTAGCGTCTCTTGATGCACGTCGACACCTTCAGTAGGCACTGACCTTAACACTTATGTTAGTCTATATAGACTACACTGTACTATATACAGTATATATTTGTACGAGGAGCCCAACGCAAGAGGAGAGTGCTATGTGAACATAACTGTAACTGCCTACTATTGTCTTCAGGATGTATTTATTATACTTGGATTTGTTGTATTGTATTTCGAAACATTTCATGTAACGACTTATTGGCCAGGACACTCTTGAGCCTATCCTGGTTAAATAAAGGTTTAATAAAAAAAAGAGGCGCACACACCAGTATAATATAATGACTAAGTATTTAGCAATATATATATACAGATAGTCTACTGTGCTTTACTTGTAATCATAAATACAATGTTATAGAACAAAGAATATGCATAATGGTAAGAATTATTCACATAAGAGTATTGAGATAGACTAGTAACCTACTAGGGGTGCACAATATATTGATTCAGTATTGTTATATATTATATAATATCACGTTGCGCAATATCATACCAAAAATGTTGCAGGAAGTGCAATATTGAGTTTATTTTGTGGAGAGATGTGTTCATTGGCTGTTAGGCTTAGCTGATTTTGATTTAGACAGGAAAGTAAGATGTGTGGATGAGGAAGCTAATGACATAATAGAGATCGAAGAGGAACATTTGTGGCCAAAAAGAATTCCTTCTCCTCGGTAGCTTGGAATTACTGTTGTACCATTCCAATATGACTATGAATATATGTTGATGCATGTTCCCATAACCCAACCATTCAGTTTAAAAATATTGAAATGAATATCGATATTGCAATGTTCATGATCAATGTCGCAATATCACATTTTGTCAATATCGTGCACCCCTATAACCTACGCTAGCTAGATATAGCATCTTGTACAGTAAATGCCCTTCATAGCTGAAGCCAATGTTTTGTATGTGACCCCATGGTGAACTTCATCTCTCTCACCTTGCACCCTTCACAGGCGTGCACCCCATAGTGGTAGCCCGAGGCTCGGTCAGCACACACCCGACATTCCAGGTTGAGGGTGGGGCTAGAGGTGGAGAGTTCGTCCTGGCCAGACGGCACACCATACACACCTGATGAGGGGCTGGATGCTGGGGTCAGGGTATCTGCACAACACAGAGAGGGTTACGCACAGCATTAAGGCACAAACTGGGGGTGCCTAGTTCATAGGCATGAAATAACCCTTAGAGTCTCCCACCATTTTTCCCCTCAATCTGCTGAGTCATTGCAGAAGTGTATGGATTTAAAATGTCCGTAACTGTTTTCACATATGTACCAGTGGCCGACACATAGCAGTTATTTAATGCTTTAATAATAATAACAACAACAACAACTAGTGGAACTGTGGTTTGTTCACTTGGTTCTGACCAATGCAGTCTAATTTTACATTTCTGTTCCAACCCAACAACTGGGCGGTATTAGCATTACAGATTGATGGGTTTGGCACTTGGCGTCAGCTCATTCTGAACGCAGGCTTGCCAATAGAACATGGTGTACATAGCAAATGCCAACACAGGGGACACATATTTGACAATGGGCTTGGGGACGTGTGACTGCACGGTGCATGTGCATGCTCCTGACGTGCGTGGCCAAGCGTGGAAGGCGCATGTATACAGTTTGCTAGCCTTCTCCTCTCACCTAGCCTGGTGTAAATAGGCCCAACATTTACTTTGTGAATAGTGAGCACGCGCCATTACAAAGTGTTAACAGTTGTCCAGTCCTACTGACTACTACCTACCTACTGTCCTAATTTACCTTCTGGTTCATTTAGAAACTACCTTTAACCAATCGGTGTTGCTACAACTGTTTTGATCAAATGAATCTATAATCTCAGTGAAAATTGAACTGAGAGAAATAGATGGGCGGAGCCAGGCCACATCAAGTAGGGTGGAGGGGTTTACATATCGTGTACACCCAAGTATTTTCCATGACATCAACGTGATAATGCCACTATAATTCCTCCCTCTTACCCTAATGTCCCTGTTCACACTAGTCTGTGGTTCTACACACGCTGAATAGCTAGGTAGTGGAAAGCATGTCCACGAGGCTTCTATTGGAGAGCACACGCAGGAGCGAGGCGGAGCCTGCCCATTGAGGAATGTGTGAATTCCTCTTTGGAAGAGGCGATGAAGAGGGACAGAGATAGACATTGAAAAAGGAGGAAAATAGAACCTCAGATTTTTAAAAAATGAAAAAAAGATTTGTATACTACTATCACATGTGAGGATAGAGTAAGACGGACAGAATAAGGCAGAGCACAGACAGGCAGGCAGGGATAATAAGAAGTGGGCCAGCCAGACATTACCAGAGAAAAAAAACACAATTAATCTTGTGTCATGAGCAGCAATGTTGCCATGAGGGATTATGGAGAACTCTGACAACTCTGACAACCACTTTGAACCTTTATTCCTGTAAAGTGTGGGTTGGTTATCAAGCAGACCACTGTTGACCACACACACACTGTCCACAGTTACAAAAACTATTTGGCCAGTAAGCGATACCAATGTTAGTGAAATACTCCAACACGGCAACACAGCCAGCATTCTCTTTCACTTTTATTCGTAAACAAAACACACGTGTGCACGGCATTCTAATGAATGGGTCGTTAGAAGCCTGATAGCAACCCAGTCATTAGAATCAGGTGTGTTGCAGCAGGGAGACATCTAAGACATGCAGGACAGGAGGCCCTCTGGGACTGGAATTGAATAGCCCTGCCACACAGCCAATAAATAGATAAATCCTGTGTGTGTGTGTGTGTGTGCATAAAAGCATTTTCTCACACCTTCCCCCCAATATTACATTTAGTGTTTACATGCAAAAACCTGAGCAGATTTAGTTTGCGCCCAATAATCGTGTCGTGTCTGAAAGCACATGTGAGGTATTGTACACAAACGGAAAATACACATGCACACAGGTATTTCCCCACACAGTAAACATGTAACGAAGCATGTCATACGTCATCTTTAACCCTTTCTGTTCTTTTTGGACAACTCCGTACAGTTGTAAAATGGTACAACTGTATTAACCCACCACCGTGCATGGACTCACCCAGGGCAGTGGAACCTTCAGATCCGGAGCTGTTGCTGGAAGATCGGTATTCAGGGACATCCAAGGAGCTAAGGGCATCGTCGTCAATGGACTGAGAGATGTCCTGCAGTGCCCGCACGCCACCCACGAAGACCAGGTCACACGACGAGGGGCGATAGGGGCTCTCCATGTCGACCATTACGGTGGAAGACAGGGCTGCCGGAAAACTCACTCATCAGACTGGGGAATGAGAGAAAGAGAGAGAGAGACCACGTATGGTTGAAGCTACAATCTCAATACTCATTATCCTGTACATTCCTGTTTTACTGTACTGTACAGTAAGTACATACTGTACTATACGGTAAGTATTCACACCACATGGGCCTATATTTTGTTCCGCTTATGTTCCAGGAATGTTTTACTCTACAGGACTACAAATAGAAATGTTTTCATGAACTGCGAGTTGGATGAATCATACTTTTATTACTTGAAGCAGCCAAATCAACATTTACCTATATGAATAAGTTTTTCATCCATTAATTAATTCCAGTAAATGATATTTCAATTGCATTGTTATTTTCACCTTCTTTCAACAAAGCGTACGGCGTCCAGCGCCCGCCAGTAACACTATCCCTGAAAACCACGTAGCTTCACACCACAAGGGAAAATAAAGAGTGAGAGCAACATTGCAACCAAGAGAGGAAACGGACACGGAAAGATAGTGGGGGAAGGAATATCGGTCAATGGGCTAATGTGTGCCGTCCCATTGAAGAAGGATCAGCTATCAGAAGGTCTAATATTAGCCAGATGCTGAATTCAGTTTGAAAGTAAACAAGACAGGCAGCTGAATTAGCTAGAAAGTAAATAATGGGCTTGGTTTCTCTTAAGAATGGGGCTTACGAATGGTATACCTTTACACGTGACTGCCTTTGGAGAGGAGGCTTAACGTAGAAGTAGGTAATTGTCAAATGCAGTGAATATCTCCTTATGGTATGCTAGCTGCCTGTTAAATCTGTGCGCTGAAACAGCAAGCTGGTGTTTCTGCATTGCCCTGGTTCTTTAAATGGGAACACAAAGTGGTGCAGACCCCACCACAAAACACTACACTGCAAAAAATGCCCTATCAAATATAAGTGAAAATATATTAGTTATGAGCTTTCTTATGCTTAAAACAATCAATTTTTACTGCCAGTGCAGTAAGTGAAATTCACTTACGATTTCTTAAATTAATTGCAGATTTACTTAATTTAAGTCACTAGATAAGCCATTTACATTAGAAACAAGTCCAAGTAGATTTTAAAATCTAAAAACAAGATTATCTCACTAAGTTAGATGTTTGTTTTTGTCTTGGTTGGACACGCATACCAAATATGGTGGGGTTAAGCTTCTGAGGGAGCACCATATGGCACTGAACGAAGAGGTGGTTTTGTTTTTGACAGCTTTACAAGTGCACATGATTCCAAAACTTTGAACCCAAGGACAAGTCAGTCAAGACTGTGACTAGAACACAGAATCAAGTGATATAGTAGCTATCACTACATTTATCAGTGAAGCAGTGAATGCAAAGCATGCTGACATCATCATAAATTAAACAGTCTTCATTCAACAGAGCACTAATACAGTAAATAGGCCTACTGTATGGTAAATAAGCATTTGGCCTCCAGCTTCACACCCTCAGAAGGTCATTTAGGAAGGGAATCAGGGTTTCATACAAACAAGGGACAGCGCTCTTCCACTATCATAACATGCCAAATCATCAACATGCTATTCATATTTATCTTCCCACCTGTACAGTATGTAAATGATGAAGAGTGCTGAGACATTATGTAAACCGATACCCAGGTGACTTGCTATGTAAATAACATACATGATGACACAAGTCCCCGACCGACCTCATGACCTCCTACCAGCAGCTAGAAGCTGCTGAACCATGCCGACCTTGTGTGTTGCTGTAACCAATACCCAGCACAACACACTGCTCAGCTGTGTGGCTAAACCCTGGACCTCTACCCCTGAGCAATCAGCTCCCTCTACCATACTCACAACTGGCTAGATTGCACATCAGTCAGCTCATTCACAACACAACCTGAAGTAGTATTGGCACTATTGTAATTCCACAAGAGAGACAATGTTTTTATATAAGAGCAGAGCTTTGTCCTATAGGTCAAGACCTCTGCTGTGATAGCTCAGCCAAGCCTGCAAAAGAAAGCACTGCACAGTATAAACAGAGGACTGCCAAGGTCATACGAGTTGATAAGGAGTGAGTGGGGTTTCTCTAGCCTCCACCCCCAGCACAGTATACTACTAAACTGACAATGAAAGTATCATGAGCCAGTGGGGTCTCCATGACAAGGTCTTGGCAATTCCAGCACAGATCACATTTGGGAATCAGCAGATATTTGAAACTAACATCTGGTTTACTTGTGATTATTACTCCCATATATTTTTACAGTTGCCAAGTAAAAACAAGAATTAACCATGAACCAAGAAGTTTACGTGTACAATATGATGGATCCCTCTAGACCACAGCTTAGCGTAGGCACACAAACACCCCACGTGCTCATTCATTGCTGTGAATTATCATAGACAGTCCCTAATACTGTTCCTCATGAGTGAAGACTGTCCTCAGAGAGCATACAGTATGGTGTCTTATCATCGGTGTTGGTCACGCTACACAGGAATTGTAATAAGTTACTTTACTTATTACTGGATATTACAAGTTACGTTACTATTTACATTACTATATTACTTTCAAAATTACTACCCTGCCTCGCCCTTTCCGAAAAATGACAACCTGTGTAACTAGTTAGCTCATTTCATAATGTAATCCTCTTTATTGGAACAATAAAAACATTGCAGCCTCTCAACCCAGATGATTGGACAAGTTGGTTCAATTAGTCTACCCTATGTTTGCTAGGACCAGAAATATCATTCTTTTTAGGCAGTAATGCAGCATCACTTGGATTAGTAATTGTAATATGATTAAGGTTTTGGAAATAGTAATTAGTTACACTACTAGTTACTGAAAAAAGCAATAGTATTACAGTGCCCAACACTGCTTATCATAGCAGTGTTGGGCACACTTTCATTAAAGCTGTTAGCTGAGCTGACATTACACTTTAACATTAAAGTTGTTTTAATGAAATAGCTCAGGAGTTCCGGTCATCCTTGGATAGTTTATTTAAATGGAATCATCATACATTTCACAAATGAACATTGGTTACACTAAAATGCTGAATTGAACAAACTTCATGGCTGCAAGACTGTACTGTATATATGTCTCAATGAAGTATGTATAACAGCTCCCTGCTTTTCAAATGCCCCGAAGGAGGAAGAAAAAATAGAGGACGTCTGTGACATGAACAAACTTAGATTAGCCTGACAACAGCCCAGGTAAACAAAGGTGTGCACAGGCATGTCTAGCCTAGGTGTGCAATGGACAACAAATGCTGAAAACATTAGTGCTCTTATTAAATAAGATGAGGAAATAAAAAACAATTTTTTTTTTAATAATAATAATAAATCACAGCTGCTGTAAGATATTACGTGTCAACAATACGTATGTTAAATGACAGCATTGTCAAAATTTTCCACAATCAAATAATTTAAAGTAATGAAGGAAGTACATTTCTACCTTCTTCGTCCAAAATATTCCTTTGCAACCTTGGTCTTAAGACTATATGACAAAGAGCATGATTATAGTGTGTACTGTGTGTAAATCAGTTAATGATTAATCCCATGGTCTGAGTGTTTTCAAGCTTACAAGCCACGGAGCTCTATTTCTGACAGCGGTCTCAAATCAATAATAAAGGCTGATGGGTATGTCCATCAACCCAGCCTACCCATTTGTTTTTAAAGAGGTAGATTTATAGACCTATCTAAGGGATTACACAGTGCCACAATGTAAACACTAGAGTGGTGCTTATCAGTCTGCGGCTTGTCTTTGTAATAAGGAGTGGCCAAAGTGCACACTGATGTGATGGATACTGCACATTTAACTGTAGTTTAGCACAGATATGATGTCTTAATGTGTAAACCTCTAATTATCAGGTCATATATTTTAGTCTGAAAGATAAAGGAATATAAACTGGATAACCTACCACAATCACTGATATATATACACACACACATACATATATAT
>JAODOY010004794.1:0-10756 GCA_025399855.1 Forbesichthys papilliferus
TCCCTTAGAGATAGGGTGAGAAGCTCAGCTATCCGTGAGGAACTCTGAGTAGAGCCGCTGCTCCATTGCGTCGAAAGGTCCGGAAGTTTGGGGTCCCTTGCTGAAGCTGCTGCCCCCGCGACCCGACTCCGGATAAGTGGGAGAAGATGGATAGATGGAAGGAGGGAGACCTTCTGTCTTGTACACTTCAGTCACACGCGTGCAGTGATTCTAGAGTTTCAGGTTGCCACTGTACATATAGTAAGTTTTACTGTAAATTGTACATCACGCATTATGAATACTCATGCGTAGATAGATGCTGCCTCTCTATATTATGGTTGTAACGATAATAGCGATGTTCCTAGAGACTAATTTTGCCGTTGGTTAAACGAAATTTTAAGTTTAGATTAGTCGATGAGTCTAAAAATACGATTGTCCGCCATCTCCTCTTGGCAGTAACGTTTGTATTTCCATATGGGTGGTGCTCCTTCTCACCGTTCAGTTTTAAACTTCTTTCAACCTTGCAGCAATCACAACACTGAACGCTCTCCAGTTGCACACCGAACTTAAAGTCAACTACCGGTATTCATTTCACCTGTTTTGTTGTTTGGGTAATATGGGTTTGCGAGGGACGCGTTGTTGGATATTATTGTAGTTATGTCTTCAGTTTTGTTCTATAAATATGCTGTTAATTGCCAATCGCGTCTCAGTGCACATTTGTTTTGCTCGTCATTCAGTGCATTAATTCTTCTCTGTCTGCGCTTGTAATCACCTCGTTACAATGATCAACTAAAATTATTAATTTGAATAATACTGTGATTCAATTATGTTCCAGCTAATGTTAGCTACGTATGCTAGCGGTAACGTTAGCAAACAGTGAAGGGCATATGTTTATTAAAGCTTTAAATTTTGAAGGGAATTAAATGGCTTAGATCTGGTGGCTAAAATATTTTAATCTTATTGTTTGTGCGGTAAAACATTTGATGCAAGACCTCAGACGATAATCTAACCTGGCGCTGTGCAACTGGGAGTTTTCCTGTGGGATTTTCAATAATCAAAATAAAGGGAGACACAATGTGCTCTCAGCCAGGCTGCAAACTTTCAACTGAATCTCGGAAAAGGCTATTTACAGTGCCCTCTCTAAGTAGTAGCTCTATACAATGCCTCTGTAGTAATGGGTCAAAGAGGCATTGGCTATAAATGAGTAAATGCTATAACATTTAAAGTCGTGTCATTTAATTTCATGTTTTTAATATAGGTCTACCTATTGACATGAACTCAGAATTCCGGTGTAGGCACACAAGCACTAACCTATCTGTTACCAGACCTAAAATTCACTTTGTTAAGGTGTGGCAACTCTGCATTGGGAATTGTTAAATTGTTTCCTGAGCTATGATTACTATTGAACAGCGTTTAACAAACAGGCATTGCTAAAAACAAATGTTCTGATCATCTCATCTAGCTCTACCACCACCATTTCAAAACATGCTTGATGTAATCTCACTAACCCACCACGATTGGTCCGCCAGCAAGGAGACGAGAATCTCATTTTAGAAAATTGATCTGAGAGCAATTGTTGGGTGGAGCCAGGCTACACAAGCACCACCCAGGTGCAACAACCGTTCCCCCCTCCACTACTGAAAAGGTATGACCTAGACGAAACACTGAAAAAAATGAATGAGCTGCGTTGCATCTATTAGTGGTGCGCCTAACTTTTGTGCTGGTGCTCCTAAAATTTTCAGTAAGGAGCACCAGTGCTACTAGTGAAGAAAGATAGTCTGGAGCCCTGGTACATGTTGCAGTTATCTCCCTACCTATTGTTTTATCTCATCTTAAGTGGGTGGAGATTACGTTTTAGCTTTCTCCTCATTTAAAAAAAAAGTTATAATCTGACCGCTTCCTCTTCGGAAGATTAACAGTTACAGTAACAACAGTGGCGAATGCCAATACAGCTTTCGTTATTCTCAGGCAGCGGGACGAGAGCATTATGAAACTCTTCACTTTATAATGACTCTATATGACCATCTGTATGCTGCATTGGCTGTGCTTAAAAGTGTTAGCTAATTATCTTACCGTAGCTAGTAAAGCCTAGCAAAACACTATTTAGCCTAACTTAAACAAAGGTTAACAGTCAGGAATCCGACGGTCCGATTTTTTACGATATTAAATGCAGTTGTACTGTAAGATTAAAAAAATAATATATACACAGTATCTCACAAAAGTGAGTACACCCCTCACATATTTGGAAATATGTGAGCATATAATAATAATAATAATAATAATAATAATAAAGAAATTACACTTTTATGCAATGTAAATTAGTGATTGTACAGCTTATAGAGCAGTATAAATTTGCTGTCCCCTAAAAATAACACACAGCCATTAATGTCTAAACCGCTGGCAACAACAGTGAGTACATCATATAGTTTATTACAGTGTAATCCACTGTATAAATGTAGGCTACAATCAGTAGCCTAGTCTGTACATTAAAAAACAGCTGGGGTGAATCTATCAGACCTTTAGGGGAATATTAAATATTGTACAAAGCCTATTAAATTACACATTTTACAGGTTACATTATTGTTAACATAAAACACATAATTTCCTGCATTCTGATTAATTTTAATGCAACAATGTGTGCCTTGTATGTATCCTAATCGTATTAATGTCTTTATTTATGTAATTTTAAAATATAACAGAATATAATGCCATACGTGTCAGGCATTCTGTAGTGCTTTCAAAAGAAATGCAGGAACGCGAAAATTTAACAATAGGGATACAACCTTAAGCCAGACAGCAACCTAACAACCTAATCTTATTAGCTAGGCTATTAGCCTACCAACTCTAGACAAAAGACTAAACTTTAGAAAAATGAAAACAATAGCTATCACAGCACATTTGTGGCCTGCTGAAGGTCATTTTGCAGGGCTCTGGCAGTGCTCTCCCTGCACAAAGTGGAGGTAGCGGTCCTGCAGTTTGTTTCCCTCCTACGACCTCCTCCACGTCTCCTGATGTACTGGCCTGTCTCCTGGTAGCGCCTTCATGCTCTGGCCACAACGCTGACAGACACAGCAAGCCTTCTTGCCACAGCTCGCATTGATGTGCCATCCTGGATGAGCTACACTACCTGAGCCACTTGTGTGGATTGTAGACTCCGTCTCATGCTACCACTAGAGTGAAAGCAGAGTGTTCCCTTTATTTTTTTGAGCAGTGTAGTTTGGCCCAGTCTGACACACACACAAAGACTGCAATGCTCTGCAGTTGCGGCCAGTCGGCCTGCTCAGTGTCAGAACGTAAAGTAAAACATTAGAAATATAAGGAAGGGTTTACTTCTATTCACAATAATTATCATTAGACATACACCGGACGGCAATATTCCTGCAGATGTGGTCTTGACCGGTCTCAAAGTAAAATCCCGAGGCCGAGACAAGACAGAGTAAAAATGCGGTCAAGTCCGAGACGAGGCCGAGACCTTAAAAAAATTGTCTCGAGACTGGTCTCGAGACCAAGACCGGTTTCGAGTACTACAACTCTGACGTGTAGTTTTGGGGATCTTAAATGATGCTTAAAAAGACGGTGACAATTTGACTATCAGTGAATAGTACTCACCTAAAATTCTAGGTTGCTGTGGTAAGGTGTCTTCAAACCTTGGAGGGCCAAAATTCAAAGTGGGGGGTGAGGCAGGGAAGTGAATCTCCTCAGGGGCAGTGGCCAAGGCAAACAACGTAGAGTCAGAATCTGACTCAGTGACCTCTGTGATAGTGTCAGACCTTAGTTCTGCTTCACTGACTGATGGGGTCTGGAGGACGAAGTCCAGGAAATGTCTGGGACGGACAACATTCTGGCTGGAATAGTGCACACTTAGGCCCGGCCTAAACAACAATATAAGCACAAAAAGATTAAATGCATTCCAAAAACAATAAGCTGTCCCATACAATACAGGATGACACATGTACAACCTTTCAGATTACATATAATGAATCAGATGGCATTATCTTATTACAAATAGTTTTAAGACGTTTGCATATACAGTAGGCAGAGTTTTGATTGTTCTGACAATTAATGCATATGTTCAAAGTGTCAGGTCTTAAACAACGCATATAATCATTTTATCATTATCTTCAACATGTAAAAAATTGTTATCAGGATCACCCTGTATTAAGAAATGCATGCTACACATGTATGCAAAGTTTCATAGTAAAAACATGTGTATTTAATGCTGGATCATACATCCACAGCCAATTTTTGCAGATCTAAAAAAATAGGCTGGTAGGCTACATAGGATATGGTTTTTGTACAGACTAGACTGCTGGGGGTGCAATTAGCAAGACACCACCAATTTTGTACAGACTTTTGAAATAGACTAGTCAAATATGCCATCTCTTTCATAGATCAGAATAGATTGTGCCCTATAGTTAAAAAAAAAAAATGAAACGATTAAGTATAATTGTATTACCTTAACCTGTTTAACCCTAGGGTGCTGGGAGGTTTATTTCGCATGACAGACATACCCAAAATGAATCAATAATAGCTTTACAACTAGACAACAATAGTTAGACAAATATGAATTATAGTGGACCCTAAGTAGGTAAGACCTCATAATATATTTCCAGTGTCAGTGATATTGTGACAGTTATGATGCCTGAGCATATTGTAAAGAACCAAAGGAGAACTTAGTTATCCTCACTTAAAATTTACTTCTTGTACCCTACAAGAAGACATACATTTTACATGTACATATATCATATACAATGTTATTATAATAATTAATATACATGCATACAACAGACTTGGTAACACACCAAATCATCATCATTAAAAATGTAAAAGCAAATAAATAAGACAAATATCCACATGAACAATCAGTAAAGCTTTCCCTACTAGTATTTAAAATTTGTATCGACATTGGGATAAATGAATTTTTATAGCTATTTAATCTTTAGCGAGGGACTCTAAACCACTTTCCAGACGGCATTAACTGAAACTCTGCAGATAAGACATGTGTTGGGTCCATTGCTATCCTCTTGACTTGCCTCAACAGTCTATTCATAGACTTTCGTGGACTACGGGAAGGATGGTGCGTTCCCCCTATTATTTTCCCTGCAGCCAGCCTCAACCGGACAAGTTTGGACCTAAGTTGCACAAAGAGGGTATTACCAAACCAAGCTGTGATACCATATATCAAAAGGTTTTGCATCACTGCCCGATAGAAAATTAACATATATTTTTGGTCTACACCATGTAGTCTAAGGCGACGCAAAAAAATGCAGCTGTTGTTGCCGTCTGCTACAGAGACTATCCACATGGAAATTCCATGTTAACGAGTTGTCGATAAAGACGCCCAGTACGAGGGTACTTGTGAGATAGATCCATTTTGGATTACCACAAGCCTGTTATCTGCCACACCCTTTGGATCAAACACCATCTCCTTAGTATTTTTAACATTCAAGACAAGGTAGTTATCCTCACACCATTCCACAAACCTTTGTCTCTCTGAGAAGTATCCCAATACCTCCCCATCTTTCTTCAATAAAGCTAAGATGGCAGTATCGTCTGAGAATGTAATAACAGTTGTTATGATTGTGGCTTCTATACTCGTTTGTGTACAAGGTAAAGAGGACAGGTGAGCTGACACAACATTGGGGTGTTGTGTCACGTTTTGTTACAGGGTGACCCTGTACTCACACTTCTGGCTTCAGAAAGCGTCCCATTAATACTAACCTGTTGCATACTATTAGTTACAAAGGATAAATACCATTGTGTGGCGGACTTGTGGGACATAATTCACGTGACTGGGTGTTGGTTGGGACCTGCTCCTTTAAAGGCAATGGGTTGTGGGTGACAGAGGGATTGTTCCTCAGTCTGATCTGTGTGTTCTGCTTTCACAATAAAATACTACACGAGGTTGGTGTAGATCAAGGAGAACAGTTGTCCGATCCTCAATATCCACCACACTGTTGACCTTGACGTGTGTCTGAGACGTTTTTCAAGACAATCTTTTTTTTTCAAACATGGCAACGAATGCAGTTTCACTCAAATTGCCAGAGTTTTTGGAGTCGGCAGCAATGGCTTGGTTTGCCCAGACGGAGGCTCAATTTTCTCTCCGGTCTATAACTGTGGACGTCACTAAATTCTACTACGTGGTGTCGGCTCTTTGGAGTTCAACGGCGACCAGAGTAGTGAGCCTCCTCACAAACCCTCCGCAGCAGAATCTTTATGAGACACTTAAAGCTCACCTATTAAACACTTTCGAACTTTCCGACGCTGAGCGGGCCAGCTGGCTTTTCTCGCTACAAGGCCTTGGTGACAGCAAGCCGTCTAAGCTTATGGACAGGATGTTGGATTTATTGGGGACACACAAACCTGATTTTTTGTTCGTCCAGTTGTTTCTACGACAACTAGCCTCCCAGGTGGGGGCCGCTTTGGCAAACACGGACATCACAGACGTCGTATGTTGGCCCATACGCAGCCCACTTTTTCATCTGCTAGTGCAAAACATGGGGTGGAACATTATATTGCCACTACTGGCCCCCCTGTCTATGCCAGGGCCCGATGGATCGACCCACTCAAACGGGGATATCACCAGGTGCCCGTCCACCCGCCAGACATCCCCAAAACTGCGGTAATTACCCCATTTGGACTGTTTTAGTTCCTACACATGCCATTTGGCCTCAAGAATGCAGCACAGACTTTTAAACGTTTAATGGACTCTGTATTGCGAGATTTACATTTTCTGTTTGTGTACCTTGATGACGTTCTTGTTGCCAGTACCTCTGCTGCAGAGCACCTGTCCCATCTTCAGCCAACAGGGGCTGATTATCAACCCGGCTAAGTGCCAGTTTGGCCTAGCCACCATTGACATCCTGGGACACCGTGTCACAAAGGAGGGGGCCATTCCCCTACCCTCGAAGGTGGAGGTAGTCTTAAATTTTCCACGTCCAGCTACGGTCCAGTCCCTGCGGGAGTTCCTCGGCATGGTGACTTTTTACTACTGTTTCCTTCCCGGAGCTGCTCATCTGATGCAGTCCTTGTATGCGGCCCTGAAAGACAGGACCCGCCAGCAAGTTGTGGACTTGACCACGGAGAGAGACAAGGCATTCGTGGATGTCAAGATGGCACTGGCTAATGCTACTATGTTGGCACACCCCTAGTCTAGGGGCCCGATTGCCATCACCCGCTGACGCGTTGGCACAATACATGAACAGTGAGTAAATGGGGCTTGGCAACCACTTGTATTCTTTAGCCGGCAGTTGCGCCTTTGTAAACGGAAGTACAGCACTTTTGATCGGGAGCTTCTCTGCCTTTTTCTGGCAGTCCGGCAATTCCGCTCTTTACTGGAGGCCCGACATTTTACGGCATTCGTTGACCACAAACCATTGACATTTGCCACGGCCAAGGTGGCTGAACCGGGGTCTTCCCGGCAGCAGCGTCAGCTCTCCTATATATTGTTCACCACAGACGTCCAAGCATGTGGCCGGCAAGGCCAACTTTGTTGCCGATTGTCTCTCCCGGGCCATCACGGGGGCCGTCCACTTGGGACTTGACTACAGCCTTCTGGCAGCTGACCAGACTGCCGACTCGGAGGTACAGGCTTATCGGACAGCTATTTCGGGGCTACGGCTGGAGGACATATCTTTCGGCGACACTGGCGCTAAACTGTTGTGCGACGTTTTAACGGGTTCCCCGTGACCCATCGTTCTTGTGAGTTGGAGATGGCGCATGTTCGACGCAATCCATCCATCCATCTATTCGCGCAGGAAGCCGTCCCAAAGGCTGGTGGCAGCAAGGTTAGTTTGGCATGGCATTAGAAAGGACATACGAGACTGGTTTAAGACCTGCGTGGAGTGCCAGCGCTCCAAGGTTCACCGGCACACTAGAGCACCTTTGGCGCTATTCCCGGTGCCTGAGAAGAGGTTTGACTATGTTAATGTGGATTTGGTGGGCCCTCTTCCTCCCTCACGGGGCTTCACTTACCTCCTCACTATAGTGGACAGGACCACTCGCTGGCCGGAGGCGGTCCCACTGACATAATCGACGTCTTCCGACATGGCCCGGGCATTCATTTGTACCTGGGTTGCACGGTTCGGCACCCCGTCTGACATTCGGTCAGACGGGGTGATCTTCCGATCGGGGCCCACCGTTCACGCCTGAACTCTGGCAGGCAATCGCTGTGGGCCTGGGCTTGAAGCTTCACCGCACCACGGTGTACCACCAAGTAGCAAACGGGTTGTGCGAGCGGTTTCATCGGTCCCTGAAGGCAGCTCTCCGGGCGAGCCTTAAAGACAGCTGTTGGGTTGATAGGCTCCCATCGGTGCTGTTGGGCCTCAGAACTGCCCCGAAAGAGGATCTCTTGTACTCCTCTGCTGAACTGGTTTACGGGCAGCCGCTGAGGGTCCCGGGGGAGTTTCCGTTGCCACAGTTCCATGGTCTGCGACCACTCAGCGGGCGATGTACATGGACCATGCCAAGGCCTTTGTACCAATTCCTACTTCGCAGCACGGACTCCCACATTCCACGGTCCCTGCAGACATCCGAACGGCGAAGCATGTCTTCATCCGCCATGACGCTCATCGTGTCTCGCGTCTCACGCACCCCTCGACAACCCCTGTGGCCCCTACGTCTTCTCCCCTATTACCAGGTCATACGGAGCCGCTGTGATCGGGCTGTCCGCCCACCTGTGCGGTTTGTTGCCATGGTATTGTGAATTCTAGGGGGGACGTGTGTGGCGGACTTGTGGGACATCATTCACGTGACTTGGTGTTGGTTGGGACCTGCTCCTTTAAAGGCAATGGGTTGTGGGTGGTAGAGGGATTGTTCCTCAGTTTAATCAGTGTATTCTGCTGTCACAATAAAATACTACACGAGTTGGTGTAGATTAAGGAGAATAGTTGTCTGATCCTCAATTTCCAACACAATCTAGTAATACGAGTAAGAGGGTTGACATTTAAGTCGTTTAACCTCTTAATTAGTAGATGTGGCTGAACTGTGTTAAAAGCTGAACTGAAATCTATGAATAAACGACGTGCATATGAAGTAGGGTGGCGCGATGAGAATCTCAGCTCCTCGCTCACGGAGCTGAGATACACCTTTTCGCTCCCCCCGCTCAAAACCACGTCAGGCTGGTCCGCTCATTATCGTTCAGTGCTCAACGCAGTTTGCATCGTGCTCCGCTCACATTGCCCCCCCCCCCCCCGCTCGCTTCAAAAAAGGAAAAAAATGTATGGACGACAATTTATATTAAACTAACCATATATTAGGACTATTTTAAATGACAAAACAAATTAGTTTGAATATTAGGTTATTTTTCCTTTACACTTTTGTTACAAGTTAACGTAGCCTATTTAACTTGGCAAACCTTTTGCTTTCTTCCCAGCGTATTCACGTAGCACTTTCGTGTTTTCGAGAGCTGTGTCTTTTTAGATTCCAAAATGAATCTTTACTGACTGAAACGATGTCACCATTCCTTTTCTTGTACCACATTATCGTTGTTAGTAAGTTTTATGTTAATATGCATGTATGACAGTTCCCTTGATTAGCGCCATTATTGACCTCCATTGAGTTTTGACTGAAAATAGTTGATGACTGTGCAATAATTGATCACTGTGCAAGACAAACATGGATTCTGGGTCAGACTTGAGGATGCTTCAGACACGTGGTGTGATCGGAGCAAACTTGGAGCGGGACATAGGGCAACGCTTAGTTGCCCTATGCGCAAGTTGTTGTGCGCCCTGTCCAAAATCCACCCGCTCCACTCTGCTCACATGCTCTGTATTCTAGTAAAGGTGTTTGTAAGGATATACCAGGGGGACTTTCCATTTACATAAACATTTATTTTACCCGCAGGTTGCAGTCTGTAAAATTCCCTCTGATTTGGGTGACTTGATATTTACTGTTACTGACATATGTGTTTCTAGTAAGCAAAAAAGGTAATATTCTGATATTTGTTATTACATTTTCTGGAATGTGTTTAGTGTTTAAGAAATTGTGTTTGTTTGATGAAAACTAATATTCACCAAGTAGGCCTATTTGAATGGGCAAGTAGGTCTGTTTCAAGTGTGATCACGGTCTAAATATTTTCATCAAATAGTACCTGACTCTATGTTGCAGATGCCTTGTTGCTCCGCGAGATGCTGATAATGTTGCTGCACCTGCGACACCTGTTGTCGCCTGCTGACTGAACGTCCAGGTTGCAGGAAGATGTGATTCGTCATCGTCTTCATCCACCTCAGTGCTACTTCCAGAGTTGGAAAGTACAATGGATGAATGGACCAAGACCCCTTGGGTCATGGCAGGACTATCTTCTGGTATCCAGCTGGTGCCCTCATTATGAAGATCCACTTCCATTGTTTCCATCTAAATAACGAATGACGAAAGTCAATATAACATGTATGCATCACATTCTGAAAAAGTTTGTATGTAACAATATGGAAAATCCTAATAAAAACTAAAATGACTGATTTCAAAATTCCATTAACCCTACTAAACTCAGCAAAAAAAGAAACTTCCTTTTTTCCAGGACTGTGTATTTTAAAAATAATGTAAAAATCCAAATAACTTTACAGATCTTTATTGTAAAGTGTTTAAACAATGTTTTCCATGCATGTTCAATTAAGCATTATCAATTAATTAACATGCACCTGTGGAACGGTCGTTAAGACATTAAGAGCTTACAGAGAGTAGGCATTTAGGGTCACAGTTCTAAAAATGCACGACACAAAAGAGACGTGTGTGTGTGTGTATATACATAAACATATATACACACACACATATACACACA
>JAODOY010004795.1:0-10755 GCA_025399855.1 Forbesichthys papilliferus
TTATCGTTTTTCTGCAATGTCTAGTTTGTATTTTTATTTCAGTTAACGACCATGTTTTTTCCCACTTAGTTTTCGTTATTTTGTTTGTTTTCATTTATGATTATAAACTTGGACTTTTCACAGTTGTTGATAGTGGGATGGCAAGATCCAATGTTAAGTCCAGGGTTGTCTTGTGTGGAGAGAGTGGATTTGGAGCCAATGAGCAGGAACTCTGTCTTGCTGTTGTTGAGTTTGCGGGCATTAAGAGTCATCCAGCTCTGGATGTCCTGAAGGCAGTTGGTGAGGGAGATGGGGGGCAGAGATAAGGTGGGTATTGTTGAGATGTAGTAGGTATATAATAAAGAGCAGAGGACCCAGTACAGAGCCTTGAGGGACACCCAGTGAGACTGCCGCACATCTTGATTTGTGAGATTTTAGTTTGAACAAATTGTTGGCGGCCAGTGAGGTAAGAGGAGAACCAGGATAGCGCGACTCCTGAAATACCAATGCCAGCCAGACGTTCTAGAAGGAGTGGGTAGGAGATAGTGTCAAAGGCTGCAGTCATGTCAAGGAGGATGATAGGAAGCCAGAGTCAGCTGCACAGAGTAGATCATTGGTTATTTTGACGAGAGCTGTTTCAGTACTGTGTTTGGGACGGAATCCAGATTGAAATGGTTTGAGTAGGTTATTGGAGTTGAGGTGATTTAGGAGAGCACTGTTGCCAACTCTTTTCCAATGAAAGTAACTAACACTAGCTCCAAATGTTGCTAGAAGTCGCCAGATGACGTCATGCGCTCATACAACACAGCGGTATCCTCCTGTTAGCCCCCCCCACACACACACACACAACTTACTGACTGCCTGAACATAGCACAAGAGGTAGTGTAGTATAGTATTAAATACTGGATGTAAATATACAATATAGTAACCTGACATGCCACATGGATTTATAGACACAAGTCCATCTGGGAAACGTTCCATCAAAACGGTTTTAACTTTCAAAAAAAGACATAGAAGTTGATTGGGTGAACCATCTGTCTGTCATTGTTGTTTTCAAGTAGCTTTTGCTGTCACACCTAAATAACGACCGTAGCTATTAGTACGACACTGAATGGTAAGTTGGTCACAGACGCCATTATTTGAAGCCTCTCCAGACTGATTATCATGGCAAAGTCAAACTGATGCTTGCAAGATCATTATGGTTCCACTAGGCTAACTATATAGGCTAGAGGAGTACATACTGTATTTCTTAAGCAGGTAATTAATTGATGCTGGTGGCCTAGTGTGACATGTAGTGGTAGAAAGTCATATCAAACCACTTAGCCAATTAAAAAAGATTAAAACATAAGTAATAGGCCTACAGAAATATGTTGCTATTAAGCAATTCAATAAAATTAAATAAAGTCTCAAAATGATATAGCTTACATTTATACAAAATACTAATTCTACGGCTTTTCTGCCAGTCCATCAAACTTTAATCTATAGGCTGAATAATTGAATAGAATATGACCCTATATGATACAAATAACAAATGCTACAAACTGTGTTTTCCAAACCTCGCCCCTTTGGGATTTTGGATCAATCAAGTAAAACAGGTATTTGGTTAAGGCTATGTTTAAAGCGAACACGGCCAATTGAACCCAGGCTATTATGTTTAGTTATTTTTTTGCATGGTGCCATGGACATAGCGGCCGTAACTTTGATGGGCCATTCGGGAAATCTGCCTATTCTCAGGATGGGCAGTCCTCCTTTCTGCTACGTCGCTGATCTCAAAATAACACCAAAATAACATGCATTTTCCTTTTGCATCAAGTCAGCCTCTGCATGCCTAGTTTGCATCCATTTTCAAAATAATGATATGTAACAGAGTCAACGAGGAAAACACGGAGTTCTCTATCTGCCCGAACACGGAAATCTCAACCGAGCCGTTAAGGAGACAAAAATAGAGGCAACAAGCCTCTTCACGCAATGCAAAGTAAATAAAGAGCTCTACAGCTGCTTCTTCCCGGTTGACGTGGTTTTTATAACATGTTGCGCTTCTCAAGCGAAATTGACAGGATACCTAAATCTCATTATCTGACAGTCATCTTTATTATGGGTGTTGCGCTTGCATACTGCAAATACACGCAGGTTGTCATGCATGCAGTGCATGAAGATTATTTATGAATAATTGCAGACTTTTGCGGTTATCGCACGCCACATCGCGTTTTCGATTGCGATGCAATTAATCTTGCAGCCCTAGTTCTCAGCAGGGGTGGAGGGTGATTGTAGATGGAGGTGGATGTTTAGAATTTTTTCCTGGAAGTCCAGAAATGAATTGCACAAATCGGGCGTGGGGTTAGGGTGGGAGTTATCAGAACATTTGAGTAGGTGTTTTACTGTTGAAAAAATTACTTTGGGTTGGGCATTGGGTTTTTATCGGTTTATAATTTCAGAGTAGTAGGAAGATTCATATTTTCTATACGCTTCTGTACCTCATGTAGATCCAATGCATGAACCAAATACAGTATGTGTGCCTAATAATGTGGTGTGTGCTTGTTGTTTTCTAGAGCGCCAGTCAGAGCTACCCACTCAGAGCAAGGCCAGCTTTCCAAGCATTCTGAACGACCCAGATCCTGACTCATCAAACTCTGGCTTTGACAGTTCAGTAGCCAATCAGATCACAGAGTCTCTGGTTACAGGCCCATGCCCTCCACTGGAGAGTAAGTGACATACAGCATGTCCTGCCATTACACAACACACGGTTGTGCGCCTTCAGAATTGAATTAAATCACTCTTTAATTGTAAATCTTGAATTTTAATTGACCTGCAAACAGGATGCATAATTTCAGTTCCATTAAATTCTATGAAATTCTAATATCTCTTGTGTGAATCACAAGTTTTAGAATAGGGAGAGGACAAGCCCAAAGAGTAGTTCACCAGGTGAAAGACACATTTCACAATGTTTGCATTTGTTGTGCATGTAATGCACACTTAACTAATAAAGTCCTAATTGTGTACTTTATTTCAAAAGGAGATTTGCCTTACACACATAGCAAGACAGTCATATATAAAATGTATTCTAATATATAGTATATTCTAACTTCACCTAGTGGACCTTGTGTAAACGAGCATGTTCATGCTCTTACCATCCAGGACCAATCCCCATCTCCTCACACCCACTTCCATGCATTTTTCAATAGGTGTAAAAACCATAGGCAGAGATGGTAAAAATGCAGTGTGTTCCTCTCTTAGCCCATTAAGACCTAAGAAGCCCTCTAAAACGCCTTCTAAAATCTAAGGCATTTTTTGAAAACAACTTGCTAAAACCGGAGTAAAAAAAAACTTGACAGAATTGTCAATGTACACTACAAGGGTTTTTCTCAGCCCCTGTAGCAGACATAAAATAATTTAACAGTTAACTTTGGCTTTCATTGAAAATGATTTGCCTTTGCCCAAATTGTAATCATCATTACACAATTTCTACACATATTAGGCCTACAGCAGTATTATATTAGCCTAGTTATCCTGTTTTTATGTATCGTCATCATAATTGGAATCGTCATTTATGATTATTATTACTTCAGCCAGAGTTTCCCTCCAGCATAGGGGGTAATGGATATTTCCCCGTTTTCCAGTCACCATGAAATCGGGTAAACTCGCTGTAATCACCTTCAAACATACTGTATGTCTCTCACCCAGAGAGCCTTGGTTAGTGTCAACAGTCACATCATAATCTGAATCTTCATTGTTCTCTAGGCTAGTCTACGTAGACTAGCCCATTGTCACAATCCTCAGATTTTCCTCTCCAGCCTTTAGCTTTGGACATTTTTTTCACTGTTTTAAAAAGAAAAGCACATATACAGTACACCCGGTCTTAAAGGAAAAAGCATGTATACATTGCACCCAGTTTTAAAGGAAAAAGCACGTTTACATTGCACCAGGTCTTAAAGGAAAAAGCACGTATACATTGCATCCGGTCTTATAGGAAAAAGCACGTATACATTGCACCCGGTCTTAAAGGAAAAAGCATGTATACATTGCACCCGGTTTTAAAGGAAAAAGCACGTATACATTGCACCAGGTCTTAAAGGAAAAAGCACGTATACATTGCATCCGGTCTTATAGGAAAAAGCACGTATACATTGCACCCGGTCTTAAAGGAAAAAGCACGTATACATTGCACCGGGTTTTAAAGGAAAAGGCACGTATACATTGCACCCGGTCTTAAAGGAAAAGGCCCGTATACATTGCACCCAGTTTTAAAGGAAAAGGCACGTATACATTGCACCTGGTCTTATAGGAAAAAGCACGTATACATTGCACCCGGTCTTAAAGGAAAAGGCACGTATACAGTACACCCAGTCTTAAAGGGAGATGCACACAGACGTTTCATCCAGTCTCAATGGCTTAAGCAATCTTCTGTCTCTCTGTCCCACCCCCTCCCAGGCCACTTCCGTCCAGAGTTTATCCGACCCCCCCCCCCTCTCCACGTGTGTGAGGATGAACTGGCATGGCTGAACCCCACAGAGCCGGACCACAGCATCCAGTGGGACCGGTCCATGTGTGTGAAAAACAGCACAGGCAGTGAGATCAAGCGCCTCACAGCCAAGGCCTTCAAGAGCCCCTTGTCTGCCCAGCAGCAGTCACAGGTCGGTCTGTCTGTCTGCATCTGGCAATTCTGTACATTTCTTTTAGTGGCTGCTAGTTTTTGGAAAGCTCTATATAAATGCAGTCCATTTACCATATGATGTACATTTATTTTATTTCCCTCCATGTGAAATTCAGCAACTCTTTTCTACTGCCTGTCCACCTTATTCCTGAGTATGGTTGGGTACCGAACTCGGTACTTTTAAGTGTACCGACCGAATTTCAGATTTCAGTACCTTACAGCGCGTAAAAAGAAACGCGAGAGAGATTACATCATACCTGCACAGCCTGCAGCTTGTTCAATGTTCAACACACAGCCTTTGTGAGATAGCGAGAGAAACAAAGCGCATCACATGCAGACGTCTTTTAAAAAAGTCACAATTTAAATACTCTATACTATATGCGATATAATAGTTTACTACATTGCGTGTAGAACATGATGCGATACAGCAAGGATATTTAAACCTGTAGGCAACCAACTACAATTAATGTCACTATTAAAAGTGTGCCATGATAATGTAAGCTACTTTGTCTGCTTCGGAGAACGTAGTTGAAAGTCATACAGTGTAGGCTACTGTAGCAACAGGGTATAGGTGAATCAAGAAAACTGGAGGAGGCAGAGTTCAATTATGCTTTAATTAGGCCATAGACTAAAACAGAACTCTTAAAACACATTGTTTCTAAAGGCAGGCAGTTTATTTTCCATAGGCAACATTTATTTACTGTAATTGTTGCACATTTGGATGAAAAGAATACTCCAGATGTGCATAAGTTTTCAACTGAATTATCTTTACTTTTACTGCAAATACAGAAACATAAGCACATTAGTACAGCGCAGCTGATCACTACAGGAGATGTCTATTGAGTGACGTATGCTGTACACCAGGGCTTGACATTAAGCATTTTGATGTACTTGTCCTTTCGGACAAGTACATTTGTCATTCACTTGTCCGAGTATAAAAGTTACTTGTCCGGGAAATAAAAAAGTGACATTTATAGTGTGTAGTA
Organism: Forbesichthys papilliferus; assembly: GCA_025399855.1. Lineage (NCBI taxonomy): Eukaryota > Metazoa > Chordata > Actinopteri > Percopsiformes > Amblyopsidae > Forbesichthys > Forbesichthys papilliferus. The sequence goes on from JAODOY010004795.1 coordinate 5,617, forward strand.
TACTTTAGTACAGCAAATGTCTTGTACTCATCTCAATCGTAAGTGGCTGTAGTGGTCAGTAAATAAATCTACGGCCTTTGCCTTTGTTTAAGCCATTGTTAACCAAGAATAACATCTGAATTCAATTCTATGCCGTGAGAAGAATAAACATCATGGACGACGACAGGTTCATTTCTTATTGTTTATTTTTAAGGGCAATTCGAGAAAGTACAAGGTGCAGTCGTTTTGAGTGGAAATTACTTACCTATAGGCAAATTATCTTCCTTAAAAATAAAGTCAATGTCGGAGAGGCAAAGGAGTATAGTTTTGTTGATCTCGCCAATACATCTGCCTCGCTGCGCTCCGCTTCTGAAATGCTCCCGATAAGTTGACGTCTCGAGAGAATGGAACAAGCCCGCGTCAGAGCCATAATGTGCGCACACACCGTTGGAATCAGCGTTATTGCGGTGCATGCATGGGGCTCTATATTATTTTTAAACGGAACAATTCATTAAAATAACGTAACAAGTGTCACGTCTGCCTATATTGAAGGTATATTTTTAATTATTGACATTTACATTTTAAATCTGACTACTTGTCCGGTCGGGCAAGTAAAATCCTTTTGCACTTGTCCCTTCAAAAATCGAATTGTCCCGGACAAGCCTTAATGTCGAGCCCTTGACTAGATAGCCTACGAATGGTGTGTATTTTCTTTTACGATTTTGACAGCTGGGTCAATTAGTATATTCTCAGACACCTTGTTTGATAGTAAGCTCTTTTAATTGTTGTGTTTTATTTACTCATAAACCACTATCTCTGCAAATAAGAGGACCCAATAGGTCTATATACTGGGGATCGAATCGAGGGTATTACAATGATTGTGGGAGGATGTATTCAACAAAAAACAATTTATCATATTAACTTAATTTAGGATTCACAGAAGAACAAAATACATGGGTATTTCTTCATACTAGGTCTGAAGAGATATATCGACAAACTCTATTACAGAAATGATCGATGCAAATGGGTTGCATCAAAGCTTCGTTTAATGTGTATATATTAAATGTGCAATGTGTTTTCTGTGTAGGCCTACTGCCGCACACGCGCATGCTGTGGACATGACATTAGGAAAGCATGAAGTTGTGCATATAAACATGTTTAAACCATATGTTTATGATTTAAACTTGTGAAAGTAGACGCGCTACACATTTGATCGTGCAATTCTTCAGATAATTTTAACATCAAAGTAATTACCTAATTCAGATTTACCAGCATGTAAACAAAGGTGACGAGAAGTGTCTCATACTTTTTGAAGTCTGAAGTGGTCATTAAGGCTACGTTCAAACTGCGATCCTTAATGCTCAATTCTGATATAGTGCTCAAATCAGATTTTTGTTTTTGTTTTGCTGTTCACATTACCTTTTAAATGTGGCACGTATCAGATTCTAGTGTGAACTGATCACGGCATGCGCAAACGACACATGCGTCACATGCGACGCAGCGCGCTGTGTCGAATGTAGGATAGTAAACATTGACTGAGAGACTGAAAGTCAGCCTTACAGTCATTTTACAAGTTGTGAGGTGGAAGCCTAGGAATTTGTACAGAAGAAAACCAAATAGCTGACTGTTGTAGGCTACTAAAGCCTGTTAAACACTCACATTGAATATTTCCTCCGCCAGACATGCAAATTGCCCGTGGACTGCCAGTGGATTTCATCTGCCCGTATCTGTAGCGCATTCTTTCTGCGTTGATCGTGGGCATTGATACATTCAGCAAGTCAGACATGGGGCGAGGAGGGGGTTATAAACCATGCAAAAGGGTTTCTTTTAATTTATTTGTGTATTTCTGTTTCATCAAAACTTTAGTTTTGATGGCAAGATCTCTGTTTGTAGCCTACCTGAATCTTCCAACAGTCCTAATTGCGCTTAAATGCACCAATGGTTTATTTTTTACATATATATTGTACACAATTTAAGCAATACAAATTTAGATTTTTTTTGTCATCATGACATTTATTATTTTATGTTTTGTACTATTGCTATTATATTATTACTATAGAAAAAATAATTATTAGATGAATCTGTCGATTATTCGATTATTAAAATAATCAATAGCTCTACGGTACTGGTACCCATACGGTACAGTATACTGTATAGCTCTGCCTCAGCTTTCAAACATGCGTATTTACTATGGTAGCCTACAGTCTCCAATGTTTATAGAGAAAATTTGGATAACTTTGTTTATATTGTGTAAATAATTATACACCTCTGCTTTTATTAAGATCCACTCCACACCTTCAGGGGGAAAAAAATAGTTAACAGCTGACAATCTACGCATCCTGTCAGTTTAGCACAGGGCTAATGCAGTCCACACGACTTTTTAAATGTTGCAAACTACTTAAAAATATATAACAAAAAACGCTGTTAAATCACTGTACTGTACCACTGCTAATGTACGCTAATAACAGACAGTTGGATGTAAACACTCTAACCAGAAACAAAGCACCATTGTTGTTATTGCTGCGCTATGAATCATGGGAAAGATCTCAGATCAAGCATAAGCTTTATATATTCAGTCAGACAGGACACTGACTGTCCTGTATCTCCTCTTGTAGCTCCTGTGTGAGTTGGAGAAGGACCCCAAACTGGTGTATCACATTGGCCTAACGCCCGCCAAGCTGCCTGACTTGGTGGAGAACAACCCTTTGGTAGCCATCGAGATGCTGCTGAAGCTGATGCAGAGCAGCCAGATCACGGAGTACTTTTCAGTGCTGGTCAACATGGACATGTCCCTACACTCCATGGAGGTGGTCAACAGGTGAGGCAGTCCTTCTGCGCCCTACCTCTGCATAATAGGGATGGAAGGATACTTAGGACCACTGTGTGTGTGTGTGTCCTAGGTTGACTACAGCCGTTGACCTTCCACCAGAGTTCATTCATCTGTACATCTCTAACTGCATCTCCACCTGTGAGCAGATCAAAGACAAATACATGCAGGTATGGGCATGAGAACGCATGCTAGTGACTACCTGACAAAAGCTTAATTTAAAAACGTAGTGTGTACTTCTGACCACTGGGAGGCATCTTGAGACAATCAGTTTAGATTACATTTCAATCCAAGAACAATTTTCAAACTTTAAAACTATTGGCAATGATACAAGATTTTGCACACCGTTCCTTTAACTGAGTAGCACTTAAAGCAGTGGGCTAATCATGTACCCAAACAAATATTTAACATTTATTGAAGGTTTGCTGAAAATCATTTCTTAAATTAATTGTATTTGTTTGTAGGCAAAATGATAATTCTGCATGCGTTTTACCATATCCAAAACAAGAGGTTGAAACCAGGTCTTAGTATCTTTAGTTGTTGTTGCTTTATACATTTACACTACCGTTCAAATGTTTGGAAAAACATCAAATTAATCAGAAATATAGCGTAGACTGGTTTAATGTTCTTGGAGCGTGTAAAGCAAATAGAGATTTACTTGGAAATACTTTATCATGTCAGAAATCCATTCCTTTAAACATGTGAAAACATTTAACTATGTAGTATTTTAGAGTTAGACTGTTAAACTGTATTTGAACATTTCTCTGTTTCTCTGGGACTATATATGTATATATGTATGGTCCCCCAATTTGCATATCACTCCCCGTAATACCATATAAAAGTGCAGAGAGCGTTTGAATCAGATCAGTATTGTTCCTGCTGCAACGCAAGTTATTAGACTACTAAATTTACTGTCCTTTAACAGCCTACAATTCCATAGCTAAATCATTTACTGTCCTTTAACAGCCTACAGTCTGATAGCTATTCCTTCATTGCAGAAATAAGCACACAATGTGGTTGAGTCAATGTGCATTATTTGAAAGCTACTGGTTTAGTAGCCTTCCTATGGAAGCATTACCAGAGGACAGTTACAACTACTCCAGTATACCAGCTCCATATAGCCAACCCATTAAAAAAACGAGGATGGCTTATAAAACATAAACTGCTTCCGGTTGGCGCTGCTCTGCTTGCGACACGGGCTTGTGGTCGGCTGCATTTGTTTGTAGTATAATTGTTAGTCTGTCTCAATTGTGAGAAAGACAAGAGTGTAAACTGAGTGCAAAAGTTCACATGGCAGCAATAATTAAATACGCCGGTCTGGCGTTACTTATAGGAGGACTTCTAACACCGTGCCAAACATCTCAGACAGGCATGAAGTCACGTCTACCTGCCACCTACACCCGAGACGCATTACTAGAGCTTTGTTTCTTCAACTCTATTGCAACGCACTTGCCTGAATGTTTGAGGCTGCAACCTGAACGCAGCCGGCGGTCGCGAAAAAGAGGAAGACTTAGCAGGGTGAGGCAACGTCTACGACGACGGGGTAACAGGCCTCCCTTGCCCTCGATGATGTTGTGCAACACAAGATCACTGCGAGGGAAAATGGATGAAGTCTGACATGTTTTGAATACCGCACATCAAGTTTGATGGTGTTTACGGAAACCTGGTTACACAAAGATGTCCCTAACTCCATGGTTGAAATCAAAGGGTTCTCTCTAATACGACCGGATAGGAACGAGCTATCGGGGAAAAGCCGAGACGGTGGCATGGCTATGTACGTGAGTAACAACTGGTGTAAACAGTGCAGAGTTAAAGATACAATTTGCTGCACTGATGTTGAGGTGTTATGCGTAAGTTTGAGGCCGTTTTACCTTCCCAGAGAGTTCATTAGTGTTGTTGTTTGTGCAGTTTACGTTCCCCCAAGTGGGAATGCAGCAAGAGCACCAGCTCGCATTGCGGACTGTGTTCATCAGCAACTACAGCGTACACCAGGCGCCCCTGTTATCATTCTGGGGTATTTTAACCACTGTAAACTTGAATTATCACTGCCTGGTTTTGAACAATACATCAAGTGCGTCACACGGGAGAATAGAACTCTGGATAAGTGCTATGGAAATGTAAAAAGCGCCTATGTTGCCAGATCTAAACCTCCCCTGGCTAACCTCGACCATAACACTATTCACTTAATTCCTATATACAGTGTATATATACGTGTGTGTGTGTATGTCAGTGGTACTCATTGCGCGGCCCGGGGGGCGCATGCGGCCCGCGAGCACTTGTTTTGCGGCTCGCGTGATTTTTTTAATGATACAATTTAAATTCATTCAGTGTTT
>JAODOY010004798.1:0-10754 GCA_025399855.1 Forbesichthys papilliferus
GGTCCCTTGCTGGAGCTGCTGCCCCCGCGACCCGACTCCGGATAAGCGGGAGAAGATGGATGGATGGATGGATGGATTGATGGATCAAATATGTTTTGTTTTTTTCCAACTTTCTTCATTCCCTGGTATACTTGAATGTTTATAGATAGTTTAACATTGTTTATATAACAATTGAACAAATATTTAGAGTATTCTATCATTTGATGGCTTATTGCTCTTGTGGAAGTTGGTTATTTTGCACTGGGGATATGGTAAAATAGAATGCATACCAAGTTAAAAGATAAGAAAAAAAAATTAATTATTCAGTTTTTATGTTATAAAAAAGACCAAACTCTAAATTTTGAGCCATTTGTTATATATATTTGACACATTTTATAGAATATATGAGTGTGTTAGTTACTGTGACAGAACTGTTACCGCATAACAGAAATGACCTACCTGTGATTTTGGCTGTGCTCTCAATATTGAGCCATATAATATTGAGACCCAAAAGTATCTACTAATGCCCTGTCCAGACTGTATTAAATAGCATTTTCCACAATTGAAATAGTGGCACAACCATTGCCGCAGAGCAATCCAGTAGTACAATTAACACTAACCCATGAGTGTATGATTGTGTATGGCTATTATTTTAAGGCAATTGGTTTATTGGAAATAGGGAAAGTTTAACTGTTGTAATAATAAATAAATAAATAAATAAATGAATAAATAAACCCTCATGAAGAATATCGTGCCAATCATGTCTGCAAACAAAAAAATTAATGTTTATTGAACATTAGTAGTTTTTGTTTGTTTACATTATTGAATGTACAACATGAACAAACCTGACAGGATCATGTAAAACATTATTTTTAAATTATTGAAATGTTGAAAAGAAAATGTATAAAATCCAGGCTATGAGAACTGGGAATTGGGAGCTATGCCTGGTTTAGAGAGAGAAAGAGAGAGAGAGAGAGAGAGAGAGAGGGGGGGGTCGACAAGTTGAGTTGAATATGAGCAGAATATAAAAGGGAAAATAAATTCTTAAATTAATGTGTAAATCCATGCCTGTCATGTAATGAGAGGAAAGTGTGAAAGTTAAATAGAGAAAGGATTCACTGAAACATGAACATAATCAAGTAAGATGTAGATGTTATAGTAGGCTTTGTGAGCTATATTAATACTGAAATCATTAAAACAAAAAAACAAAAAAATCACAAATTGATTTATTATTCCCCAGTCATTGCCCGTGTCCTGTGTAGCTATTGCAACCATTCCTGACAGATAATGGCGATGATGAAGATTCAAGTACAGTACAATATATCTCGTCTCTAGACTACTGTTGACATCTGACTCACAGGGAATGGACAAGGGTGAGGCTTATATTGAGCAGTACCGGCACATGATAATGTCCACACAATGTTGCGTGCAAGTCCTCCTTCAATACGTTAAATTACAGTATTCACATATTTATTTTTTCTTTTGGTTATATTTATTCCCTTGAGTTTTTGGGACCTTTATTGACAGTAAAGGACAAGGTTTACCAACATCAGGACTACATTCCCAGGAGATGTTTCATGGTGGAGGCTATAACGAAGGATTTAAGGAAAAAGCATTCCTCTTTAAAAGGTACATCTTTGTTGTCAGTCTTGGTAACTAAAAGGAAGGGAAAACAGTAAAACACCATACGCATGATGTAGTAGGTCTTTTGGCGAATGAATATCAGTAGAAATACCAAGACTGCTTGAATATTTAATCTTAAGCCTGCATCTTGGACCTCACTCAAACCCCCAAATATTTTGTAGACAATAATGTGCAGCTTAAAACTTATGACATATATATATATATATATATAAATTATTTAGTCTGTTCTTTTGCCATTGTTAAAAAAGTCTGACAAAATGTCTGGATGCTTACCAGAATTCCATTTGTATTTTCATTCTCTTGCTACAAACGTTGGTTTGTAGGCAAAGATGAGTAAAATTAGTAGAGGCAGCTTCAAATCACCCTCTTATTCCATGTAAGCCTTTTCATAATTACAGGCACACACACACATACACACACACACTAATTCATTTTAGGTTTTTGACTCAGTCTAAAAGAGCTAAAACATACGGTAGGCCTTGCATTCTCATTCATTCTGTGTAAAGCAGTGCATTTAGCTAGCGCACAAAAGTGCGGGAACTAAACAAAGCACACATACATGACACACTAATAATCAAGCATTCAGCATACAAATATTTGCATTATAAAAAGCCTTATGGAAAATTTAAAATAGTTAACTACTTCAAGCCTGCTTGGTGTGTGCATTAACTTGACAGCTTAATTAAACAGACAAAAAGTCAACTGACTGGAGCAAATGAAACAAAGGACATGCTCTGGAGTAAATATTAACTTAAAAGCAGTGTGCTCATAACTTTAACATGAACAAACAATAAGTAATTCAAATAAACCATTATGTTGTTTTACAGTAATTATCTGCAATGAATCAAAAAAAATAAATCACGGAGGTATAATCATATTCAGGGAAATGACATACATCCCCCATCAACTGCTTGAATAAGGTGTGGTGCAGGTTATCTACAGAATCCCCGGTAGTAATCCGATATCAATATTGACATGGTTTCACATTTCACAGCGAGACTCCATATGGGTTAGCTGTATTTTCAGAATGTAAAAGTGTTAACACTTTTGTTAACCACTTTTGGATGGTTTATGGGTTGGCACTGGCCTGTGCAGAGGAGGGTGACAGTATAAATGTTCTTAATTGTTATCTGATCAAATATGCTACCGTGAATTGTGTGGATAATGCTGCTAGATCCCACAGACGCCTGTATGTGTGTGCGTGTGTGTATATATATATATATATATATATATATATATATAACTATAACTATTGGTGACATTTTAAGGAGGTATATTTCAACAAAGACACAAGAAGGGCATTAAAAGGTTCACTCCTTGACTGTGCTATAGAGGCCCCAGAACCACCACAGCTCACTGCTTACATACTGAAACCCGATACAGTGCGTGTGACTGTGAGGGGCAGAGAACGGCGAGTCTAGCCGCTCTGTAGAGAAAAGGGCAGACACTCTCAGGTTCAAACCATGACAAGTACATTGTAATGCTGGTTTTAACCACAATGTGCAAATACACAAATCAAGGAGTGTTACGTCTAATGGTTAAGAAGAGGGAGTGTGCAGTCATACTACAGCTGAAATTATGATTAAAACGGTCCATTCATTTCATTGCTTTTGTACAGTAATAAATAGATTTGTCTCTATTTACAGTTTACCACGAGCTTGTTCGAAGCAGTGCCATTGTTGCATAAAAAAAAAAAAAGTTATGTTTTAAAATTAAATAATTTAAAAGTTACTTTTCCGTTTGTTGTGGTTTGTCCGAGAATGAGGGTTTGGCGCTTGTACTTCACCCTGTCCATCATCTTTTAATTCCGGACAAACAGGAGATAACGAACAACAGAGGAGAATTTCCTCCATTGTGGATATGTTGCGTCTTATTATATACTCGGACTTTCCAAAATGTTCTTATTGCGGTAGCTGCTGTTAGACTTTTTTGAATTTCATTAAACCTGCCTTCGCACACACACACACAGACACACATGCACGCAAATTCTAAGCACCCAATCCAATCATTTAATTATGTGTCCCACAATGCATTGCGTTTCCTCCTTCAGTCGCAAACTGTAGGTAGCAGCTGCCTCTAAACTGCAGAACTAGGATTCAACTTCTCTTCAAGATGCAGGTTTTTTTTTTAAGGACAAACCCTAGATCTGAGTCCACGGGACAACGTTCTCCTTCCCAGCCGTTTGAAAAACTAGTTGATCTTCTTCTCGTTTCTCAAGGAGCCATTGCGTTTGTGCTTCCCGTTTGTGCTCCCCGTCAGTAATTCTTTATGGCAGTGTCCGTTCGCCATTTTGTCCTCATCCCTAGCTCTGCTCTGGCTCGTTCCCTTCGACCGCAGCAATCGTCCTATCCGGTAGAGGGCGAAGCAAATCACAGCTAGACCCGCCCCCACAGTGAGCACCACGTCCAATAGGAAGTACTGGTAGGTGGACACCTCATAAACGGAGGAGCGCAAGTGGTTGGCGCCGTTGTGACGGAGAATGTAGCTGATCCAGTAGACGGCCCTGGTGACTGGGTGGCCCGGCTGGTCTTTATGGATGTTGGAGAGGAGGCGGGCTTTGTGCCGGTACCTAGCAACACACACGGGAGCAAGGGTGAGGGTGGTGTGTGCGTCTGTGTGTTTGCGTGTGTGCGTGCGCGTGTTTGTGTGTGTACACATTGACAGAGTGAGCAGATCTTTAAGAGGGAAGTTCTGTAGGGTAATGCCGCATATTATCATGATTGTATTTCTCCATTTACTGCCATGTGTTTCAGCTAACATGCAAGGCCAAGTTCTACAATTGTGGACAATAAAGATTTTTTTTTAAACTAATCATTGGTACAGAGTCAGCAGTGGTCCTCCTCTCACCCAACACGACAGTGGTGTCAACTACTGTATACACAGCCACTGACAGTTTAACGTGAAATCAAATCAGTTAGAAAAATACAACTACCAATGTCAATTAGCCTAGCAAGCACCATGTTTCTATTGCTAAGGGTTAGGATAGTCGAAACAAATACTAATACCAATACTAGTAGTATTAATAATAACAATACTAATACGTGTAAAGGCAAAGTCAAATTTCTAATTCCCTAACATTTTCCTGATATTCACTGATTAAAAATCAGTAATTCCTTTATCTAAAATGAATGGAAAAACAGGCCACCAGAATGATGTCTAAATAAAAAGGGCAACCAGCATCGCAATGATACAAATAATGTGATGATATCTTGCATAGATACTCATGCAGCCTGGTCCCAACTTTGCCTTCATATTTTTGCTGAGATTATAGTGTGGAAACCCTGTTCGCATTAGCATTTTAACACTTTCACAGCCACCCTGCTGGCGAACCAATCAGAATGGCTACGTGCGATGACATTGAAGTCATGCCTGTTTCATAATGGTGGTAGAGCTAGATGAAGCAATCAGAACAGTTGTAGCAACGCCGACTGGTTAAAGGATGTCCAATAGTTTACAAATTAGTTACAACCACTGCTAACATTTCCCAATGAAGGTTGCCCTGTGTCTGGTTACACCAGACTACTACTAATGTAAACATTCAGACCAATCATTTCGAGGTTATGTTAGGTAGGGTGACATGCCCACTATTACACTATTTCATCCATAGAGATGCATTAGGCTTCTCCATATTTGTTTGTATTCTAGTATCTTTGGTGAAACAACTGGTTCCATATGGTCACCTGTGGCAGTTTAGCAAATGACCCATGTTTCCTAACATCACATTTGAGTCCTTAGATTAGGAATTACACATTGTAAGGATTGATATGGAATATACCCAAAATTTACATTCAGTGACTAATTTAACAGATCACACTGAAATCACCTCATTACTGACATGAACTTAGTGTTATTTAATGGGAATGTTTCACTGTGGAGGCTGGCTGTGGAACTAGTCATGGAATTTCTGGAATATCGTGAATTTTAAAGTACAGTATGTTCCAGGAAACCAGGGAATTTGATCATTTACGCTGAATCATGTAATGTCAGGGAATGGTGTTTGAAGCATATTTACAATTTAGCCATTCATACACATTTTACTGGTACTGTATTACATTCTGAGATGTATCTGCAAACCTTGAAATCATTGGTCTGAAATAATGTTTACATGAGTAGTACCTACACAAGATATAACCACATTTCATCTGCAAATTGTTTATTACTGCCATGCTGGCCGTCCTTTTTACTCAGACATTGTTCTAGGGGCCTGTGAACCGAGTATGCGGAATAGAATGTATCTTTTGACTGGCCTAACCTGCCGTCTGTGATGACGCTGGTCAGGGCCTTGAACAGGTCCTCCTCTGTCATGGTCTTCCAGTGTAGCATGATGCCCATGCCCTTGGCTGCCACACGGGTCATGGTGTCGTAGTGGTCTCCGAACAGGGGAACCCCCACTACCGGCACCCCGTGGTACATGGCCTCGTAGATGCTGTTCAGGCCGCCGTGGCTCAGGAAAGCCTGTGTGTGGGCGTGGCCTGGGTGGTGAGACACACACACACAAACACACACAATATTGTTAATGACAATGTTGTAGCTATGTAATTCATTAATTTATTCCAACCATCTTTGTATTGCCTTATGCACAGTGTTGCCAACTCTTTTCCAATGAAAGTAGCTAGCACTAGCAACAAAAGTCCTGATCAGACAGTCGGCTGATGACATCATGCGCTCATTTTCATATTGACGGCGTCATTGCATATTCATTTGAATAACACAGAAATCACACTCACGCGACAAACGCTGTTTTCCTGGCTGTGCCCCCACATACACACAAACACCTAGATGTGATCTGCTTACTGACAAGAGGAGAGGGAGAGACTCTGGCGCTGTTGGACTGCGATTACTCTGAACAGCATATGCAGATGCATGACTAAATAATATCTTGCCTTTTCCCTGATCTGAATACGTGCCTTCATTTCTCGCTAGTCGCCTTTTACAAATAAAGTCACAAAGAGGGTATGAATACTCTCCTAGTGTTTTTTTTCTTCTTAATTAAGTGGAGTTTAATTCACACAAGTCTATTTTTTATCTAGATTTTATTCAGTTTTCTGTGTATGCAGGTTATAGTATATTTTGAAATATGTGAAGCAATTTAATAACTGTTAATACATAAGTCATGTTTTAAATATCTATACACAACTTTTAACAGTAATTATGGCTATCTTTTTATGGTATGCAATTAAACAAAAAAGATTGTATGATGCTTCCAAACAACCTATTTTGTATGGTTGGGGTACAACGTGAAATGTGTGTATCTATAAATATGTATCTATCTACCAATAACTGAGCATAACAATCCAGGTGTGTTCAAAAACATTCCTCATTCCTCATCATTGAGTGTCTATTTTGGATTATGTGTTAAGTGTTAGTTGACAAAATTTGTTTAATTTTAAACTACTTACCCAACAGGTCATTTTGAGGCATCCAATCCACAAGCTTGGTGTTGTTACCAAGGTTACTAGGTGGAACTCCAGAGAATCTACAAAAAGTGAAATAGTAAAAAAATAAAAAATAAATACATGTAATTATAGCCAGTTAAAATCCCTAGAAGCCTGAAGAATCTTCTCAAGTGTCATATCATTACAGTAATTTACTTAAAATCGCAAATATCACACTAAACCATTTAGGTAAGTTGTAAATGTAACTAAATTCCCAATGGCAACACAGAAATAAATATAAATGACAATGACTCTTCGAGCACTAGGGGTCATGTCTGTGTGTATGGGGCAACGGCAAATACAAAATACAACCATTAGTCTATCCATGCTTTTCTCTGAGTCTGTTGGATGGTTTTCATGTGGCAGAAAGCGTTTGAAATTAACAACCAAAAGCAGAGTTGTAATGCATGTAACAAGACATTATTACATTATAACCCCCATCTACTGCCCTTCAAATAAATATCTCCCTACAGTAGATTAAACAGACAATTTGAATTGTCATTTGGTCAAGTTTAAAAATGCCAATCAGAATATGGTTTGACTACGCACATCAATATGCGCTATGTAAATTGTTGAAATTTACAGAATTCATCAGTCAACTACGCAGTACACTCCAATGAGATAACATAACTTTAACCTTCTGGAAATAATGAGACACCTGTGCTTTTAAACAGTCATTTACCACTGGACACCTTTGTTCCTATTTGTTATCTTGCTATTTCGTTATCTTGTTGTCATTCCACCTCAATTTTATTTGACTAATCCCACCTCGCTCGCGAGTCTAGAAGTTAATATCTGATCTCATTTACAATGCCCCATTATAAAAATAAAAAAAGAAGTGAAAATGTTATTTTCTCAATCATTAAAACACCATGTTCCACAGAGAGGTAGCATTAAGCCACCATTAGATTGTATTGAAGTAAGTGTAAAGCATTTGATATATAATTATTATTTTCAGATTTTGTATAATTTTGTATAACAAATAAGAGGACCTTCACAGTAACAGCAACTGATTGTACATTGCACCAGCATGAGATAAGAGGGCAATATGTGCCAGGTTGATACTTACTGGGTTTTTCAGTCTTTATCAAAGAATAAAAATAATCGTTTAATATGTGCCTATAAGCAGGTGCACAACAAGCACTCAAACATTTTCAAAAACAATAGTAGCTCGGGTTAAACATTCTAATTACACCAGTCTCAACGCCAGACTATGGGCCTTATCTTACGCCCAATGCAAAGCAGTGTCTATGCTATCTTCAGACCAACGCCGTTGTCACTTTTCCAACCAGCGCCAACGCTCGTCTATCTGAGCGCCAACGCTCGGCCATCTGAGCGCCTGGGTGTGTTGGTGTAAACATGAGATATGGTCCCTCCTCAGACAGGTTGGTGGCACATCTGACCAATACTATTCAGGTCTGAAGGTCAATGGCACAATGGTTATTTGAATAGAGTATTATCAACACAGTAGCATCAACCTAGTATGTGGCTTGCACTCAACATGTGAATGGCAGTGTATGGTAGCTAGTGTGGCCACTACTTTAACTACGGCATGGATGACTGGATGAGCCCTCACTACAAACAAGGAGGTTATCCAGACTAGTGGCTTACGTACACAACATAAGCAAGCATTAGAGGAGCACATGTTTATACATGGATACACAGGATAAAGCATTACTTCTGTTGACACTGTGTCCTGTTCGCCAAATGTGTGGTGAAGGATTCTCATGCTAAATATGCTGAACAAGTTAAACATTAACAGTTGCATCAATGATTCTCTTCCAGCATTCACACCTGCTTTCATCTTGTCCTCAGTCGCTCCACTATTGTACGCATACTCTATTATCTCATACATGTTTATATGTGGCTCTTTTTTTATCTTACTTGATTAGATATTATGATTATTCATATTAATGTTTTAGTCATACATATTGTTGTATGATAAAACAAAACAAAAACAAAAATAAACATTTTAGGATCATCTAAAACCAACGGAATATGCTGTAAATCCAAATGATGAATATTTATTTATCTAGTTAAGAGACTATAGGTGTTTCAGCATTAAATAACACTATTTTCTGTTGATAAACAATTCAGGAAAAAGGTTTTTCCCCACATCCTCTCATACTACTGGCTATGAACATTATATATATATAATTTACATTAATTACATTACATTAATACTATATTTACATTAAAGATGTCATGGCTTGATGTCCCTGCCATGCTTCCCGGGGTCTTGTCATTACACACACCTGGTGCCCATTCCCATAATTAGGGAGAGTATAGGTAGCCCTGTGTTTCTCCCTGTCTCGGTCGGTTATTGTTTGCTGTTCTGGTGAGTGCATGCTATCTTTTGTTCAAATTAAATTCATTGTTAACCCAACCTGCGCTTGGTTTCTGCCACCTTATCCACTCATTTCATGACAAAAGATAAAAAAATCCCCTGAAATTCCCCTGAAAAATTGTAAATAAGAAATCAAAGTAAAGTGAAATAAAGTGGAACTGAATTTAAATGATATATTAAAAACATATATTATAATGAGAAACAATGATTAAAATAACTGTATTAACTTCGAAACAAATGCTATACATACTCTACATACATACTGTATAGAATAGCTTTAGTTCAGTGACAGATTTTCATTGTGTTGTGGACAATGCTGTATTTGCAAGAGACCAAGCCATTTAAGGTAATACCCTGCAAACAATTTAATGTTATATGTATTTTATAGGTACATATATAGGTTCACTTGTTTACAGCAGACTTTAACACACTTGCGGTGTCATACAAAGTGAACATTTCAGCAATATTAAAATATTGTGTAATTCATCCATTACAACTGTGAAACCTTTAAAGAGAAGAGATACAGAGATCACATGCAAACAACAGCGTGATAATTGTGTGACTTATAGACTTTGACCAGGCACTGAGATGAGATGACAGGTGCTGAATTGTTTTATGACAAGCAAGTGTCACCATGCCTGTAACGACCCCCAGGAAACTTTTAACTGCCAGCCTGTGAGGTGGCAGGGTTTAGGGTTATGAGTGTGGTGAGGGACATAAACTGTGGTGCACCTTTGAACGGGCAGAGTAAAGGTGGAACGGTGTGTGGGACTGATAGCGTACCTCCAGACCACATGCTGCGGCAACCGGGCCAGGGCCCCAGCCAGTTTGTGAGCGATGTCGTGGGAGAGGTACTTGACCCCGGCACCGAAAGACACGACCACAATGCCATGCTGCGCCGCGTCTTTCGCCCATGCTTCGAACTCCTGCGTAGACACAGACAGCAGGAATAAAGAACTGAACGAATGTTGTGTCCACGTTAACTGTAACCTGAGTCCTACTGTAGGGAAATGCACGTCCTTTCTCCTTTTAGTAGGCAAATGCTATGCACACCTTTAAATATTCTCATACCAGGTGGAAATAGATAGAAGTGGCTTGTTGAGAAGAGGAACAATTTACTGCCATAAAAGTTTAGTTACAGAACAATTATTAGACATGCACGAGGTTTAGTGTACTTAGTTGTATGCTTATTATCTTCATGCAGTGAATCATTAAGTTATTTTGTTTTATAGCCATGTAACATGTTTACAACAAGTATAGAATACAATGTTTGTCTGTAATAATCCATGTAGTCAGTGTGTTACAGTATTTACAAAAAAAACACAAAAAAATAAAATAATAATAATATA